>CABFOQ010053541.1:70551-82002 GCA_900660455.1 Gephyroberyx darwinii
GGGGGAGGTGAGTGAGTGTGTGTGTGCGTGTGCGTGTGCGTGTGCGTGCGTGCGTGCGTGCGTGCGTGCGTGCGTGCGTGCGTGTGTGTGTGCAAAGGAACTTCAGGTATTTGAACCTTAAACAAGCAAATTGATCCATTAACTGAACAGGCATTAATGAATTAAATATCCAGGGATGTGAAAACACAATAAATTATTACAATTTACTGATGCATGAAATTACAAGGACTGCTAATCTGCCTCTGCTGGGTGGAAATGGTTCTCCTGTGTTTGAATGAGCTTAAAACCAGTTTCTCAGAACATTTCACACATTTTGGATTAGTGAGCTTCTTCTGTATAAGCATTGTTTCAAGTGTAGCAGATATCATCATCATCATCAACATCACCTATACATTTGTATTTGGCAGGACCTAAGAGGGGAGGTTGTGAAGCTTTGTGCATTTCTGGGAAAAGACTTGACAGACGAGGCCATTGATCACGTTGTGGAGATGTCCACCTTCAGAAACATGAAGACGAACCCCAAGGCAAACTTCAAAGACTTAGTTGAGACCAGCCGCTTCAAGAAGGAAACCATGCGCAAAGGTCAGATTCCATATTCTCTTCACTTCTCAGTCAGTATATTTTCTATATTATGTTTGAGATGTTAGAGGTTCCTTTTCTTTTTTTACTTTAATGCCATAGACAAACACGTTACTACCTTGACAGTAGGCTTAATATGACATCTGGAGAAAAACATCACTTTTTATTTAAAATGTTGAAATTATGAAGATTATTTGAAGTAACATTCCACATGATTAGAAATCACATTAGTAGAAAACCATGCTAAAAAATAAAGTGTGTGTCTTCTGTACAGGTATCGCAGGTGACTGGAAGAATTTCTTTACTGTGACCCAGAATGAGCGTTTTGATCAAGTGTTCAGAGAGAAGATGAGTGACTTTCCTCTCACCTTCACCTGGGAGATCAAACAGTAGCTTGAGAAGAGTCTCAGCATAATATTGAAGGACTAGAATCCAGTTTATTGGCATGTTGAAATTAATTAATTAAAGTCCAAATTCAGTTTGCAGACTGTTTACAGAAAAATAAAACAATAAAAACATTACAAAACAATAATGACACAAAAGCAACATACACCATGCACCATGGATGATTGGGGATCAACTCAAACTGCCCTCTAAGGGGGTGACCAGGCCGCTCAGAGGTGGCATTGGGCCTCCTCACCACATGACTTAAAGATTTTACCTCCTTGGGCTTGTTCCTTTTAACAATGGGGACAACAGCTGCATGTGTACAGACGAGGCACGTAAATATCGCTGGTGCCCAGGACACCAAGGGGCCCAGGACACCAAGGGGCCCATCAGTATCCAGAGAAAGAGTGCGTATCATCGCCCAATGAATGAACAGTGGTTTTCAAACTATTTTGCAGGGGACCCACTCTTTAAAAATAATATATAATATATATAATAACTGCACTCATATGGTGTTCATGTTCCATGTTAAGTGTGTTTGTGTCATTATCAGTTCTCATTTAGTGCAGTTAACAGAACATGTTTGTTTTCTTCATAAGCGCAGTTTTATCATCATTATTATCAAGTTTCTCTCCTCGTCAGGACGGAAAATCCAACTTCACATTTGTAGGTGGCTGACCTGTCTTAGCTGTATATGAGGAAGGTACTACTTACTACAGTTTGTGGTTTGGCAGCTTGTATAGTGTCCTCTCAACTTGCTTTAACATTGTTTGACATTGACATTATTAATCTTTTATTGATTGTTTTGCTGTAGATACTGCTCTGTAATTGTATGTTGTTTTTTTGCATACACTGGCTGTGAAAAATGATTTCCCCTTGAGAACAATAAACCAAAAAACAAACTAATTCAATGTGTACAAATCAGAAAAGCACCGCCGGAATGCAATTTTGGCAATTTGAGGACTGGAGATAGCTGCTCTTGGTCTCTCCTCTCCTCTCTTCTTCTCTCTAGGGATGGGGACTCCGTCCAGAGCCATTTTTCAGCCAATTTATTTCTTGATGCGGTCTAACCTGGGGCGTCTCCCGCTGGGGAGGCTTTATGTGGTGATTAATGACGGGTATTTAGCCTGGGTACCTGGGGGAGCTGGAGCCCATCTGCACAACACTGACAGGTACAACACTGCACTCCAGGACCAGACAGGACAGGACAGGCCTGCTGCAGACTGGAGAGTGGCAGACAGGTGTGATGAGTAGTGATGGGCGATACCAACATTTTGTATTCGATACTGATATTTTCTGTAACAATTTTACCAATACCGATATTTCTTAAATGAGAATATGATTTGAGAATATCATAGTAATTACTTTTTAAATTATTATTAATTGGAACAGGCCAGTCTACACTTAAATAACCACATGACACAAACTGGCACTATAACAAATTTATTACAAAATACAAATATAAATAAAATCAAATACAAATACATACAGCAAAGATTTCTGTGTGATTGTTAAGTGTTTAAACAAGTTGTTAGTATTGCTGCTGTGTGGTACCTTCAGAATCAGAATCAAGTTTATTAGTCAAGTACATTCGAATGAAAAGGAATTTGACTTGGTGACTTCTTGTCACAAATAGTGTATTGGGCTATGCTTTTTTTCTACTGGTGAAAAGTGGCACCACACCACTCTTCGGCCATCCTCCCCATGACCGATACCGTATGACAGTATTGATCCGCCCATCCCTAGTTATGAGCCACTGCTACGTGGAGTTCATTAAAGCTGCTAAGTGGTCGCTACCTTGTTTATCCAACTACAATTTTGTACTTTATCTCCGTCTCCCTCCTTCTCTTTCTGTCTTAGTGTGGCTGTTACTTCACAGCTCCCTTTCTGTTTTTCCTGTGCGTCCCCTACATACTTCCAGGAAGTCCGGTGAAAGTGCATGAGGACCTGCTGGCTGAGGCCAGATGATCTAGACATCTTGTTATACGTGTGAACTTCTCCACTCCATCATGATGCCAGATGGACCCTAATGAGTAATGAGTGACCAGTGCTCCATGTACCCTCTCTATCTTCATATCAAAATCGGGCAGTGGCCCAGTGGCTGTGTCTGTGTGTGGAGAGATGTGTATGACTGCTTGTGTGTGCAGATGCAGGCATGTTTTGTGAACTAGCATTTGAGCATATATGTCTGTGTGTTTTAGTGTGTCTGTGTAAGAGGTATGCTGCCTTGCTGATGGCAATTAATGAGTGAAGTAATCCACAGTCTCATTCTGTCAATCATAGACACATCAACAGACACCCAGGGCCTGATGTGTATCTCCATCATTCCTGACGGACACACACACATTAGTTTGCCAAACTGAAATGGTCTTGCATGATTGCAATTCAATTTTAGGTTGCTATATTTAGGTTGAGCTAGTTTTAAGGACAGATTCTGATATATAGGAGAAATTATGAACCAAGTTAAATTTGTTCCTCAATGCTAATTGCAGTATTGTAACTAAAATAGTAATTTGTTACACTACTCTTACCTGAAAAATGACATTACTGTGATGTGTTACTAAGGTGTTACCATCCCAACAAGGGCCATGACAACCGTAGTGAGCAACATATGCTTTCAAGGAACAACAATCTTTAACTCAATATTTTTGAGCATGGGTCCTCAAGTGGCATTTCAGGTGTGTACTTTGAAGAAATCCCCTGCCACAGACTTCACACTGGTGTGGCCTCTCTCCCGTGTGGCTTCTCATGTGCTTCCTCAGATGGCCGCTGTGGGTAAAGCTTTTACGACAGAAAGAGCAGCAGAAGGGTTTTTCCCCCGTATGGATTCTCATGTGTATTTTCATATCACCTTTCCGACTGCACTCCTTCCCACAAACATGGCAGCGATGCAGTTTTACCCCTGCATGGCTGGCCATGTGTTCGGTCAGAGAGGTTTTACTATTGCAATGTTTACCACACACATGACAAAATCTTGAACCTTTGTGTGTGTTAAGGTGGACAGTAAGACTGTCAGTGGACTCCAATTTTTTTCCACAAACACCGCAGAGGATGCCTGCCTCTTTCGAATGTATGCGCTGAACATGATTTATCAGGTGCTGCTTAGAGGCAAAAGGCTTCTCGCACAAATAGCAACAGTGGCCAGGTGTAGGGGGCACTTCTATGGTTTCCATGGAAGTGATAAGGGACCTTGGGCTTTTGCCTGTTTGCCTTTCCTTCAATTTAAGTGTAGTTAAATCTTGCACAGGCCTTTCGCTCTCACCATCACCTTGCACACTTTCATTGTTATGAATTTCAGCTTGTGAAGATGGAGTTGGGTCTTGCTCATTTTCCACCCAGGTACCGACGAGGGGTAGTGCGAACTGTATGATTTTAGTCTCCTGTAACTCCTCAAGATGCTCTCCGTTTTCATTGTTTTGAATCTGAGGTTGCAATGACAGACTTGAGTCTTGCTCATTTTTCACCCAAGTAGAGGAAGGAGGTACGTAGAGGATATTAGCGTCTTTAAACTCTTGAACCTGTTGTTCTTGCTCACTGGTCCACAGTTCCTGCTCTTCCTCCTTGATGATCTCTGGGTTCCTCTGGCCCACACTGGGGCTCCACGCCTGTACACAGTGGTGCTGCTCAGTGGGGGTCTCCTCTTTACAGACAAGCTGAAGGGGGTCTGGAGAGCAGGAAAAAAATCTTAGCATTTCTCACATAATACATTTCTTCACTACAGTAGTAATATTGTGGTGGCAATCAGGTGTCTTTGTTTTGTTTTGGTCACATGTGGGTGAAAGGCAAAAGCATGACACTAACGCTGTCAATGTTAGGAGCTTAGTTCCCACTGGAGCCATCTATACTAAAAGAAAATTATTATTTATTAGGGCGCACTGGATAAAATGGCATAGCGACATCCTATGGAAATGATGAAAATATGGCTTGGGAAACCTACTTTAGCATGCTATTTCAGGCCCATATTGTAAGTTACGACGCCTGTCCTTGCATAAATAACCACGGTAGAGATACATGACGCCTAACCAGCATTGACAGACCTGTTTTCTGGCTGTAGTCGAGCAACAGCCTTCTTAGCCGCTCTATCTCCTGTTGAGAGTAGGAAACTTCTTCCTCATATTTTGCTATGGTTCTTTCAAACACCCCAAATATCTCTTCTGCAGCAGCTGTCAGTCGCTCATTTACAAATGCCCTGAGAAGCAGCGGTGAAGACATTTTAATCCCAAAAGGTCTATGGTGCGACTGGCTAGAACCAGTCCGCTTGCAAGCTACGGAAGTAAACAAAACCACAAACCCGAGACTTTTCTTCTCGTGAGATCTAGGCGCATCTCAGGCGTGCTGCTGCCCTCCACAGGAAAGTGACTGGTATGACAGTATATACACTGTATATACAGACGCCCTTCTAATTAGTGGATTCAGCTATTTTAGCCACACCCATTAACTAAATTCAGATTTGGACAGTGTTTTAAGTAGTTTACTGTTTTATTATTTTGAGGTGTATATAGACACCGTAACTACTAATTATTTTTGGCTATAAAAGAAAATAATTGAATTGACTTTTTTCACACTTTCATTTTTTAGTGCTCCTTTTTATGTCGCGATTCATCCTCCCTTGACCCCACATCCTCCCATTTTTTTTCATCCAGACTACAAAGGACTGATATTGTACAATCTGACACTTCAGATGGAAATATTATCATTTTTACTAAAGCTTATTCTAAATTACTTTAGTTAACAAAACAACATTTCTCTTGAGCTTTGCTGTAGTTCAACTCCATTGTGAAGTAACTGGTAGTTTGTAAAAGTATATTTTGAAAGTATAGCTTCCACAACACTGATTGTATGATAGAATCATAACTTGGTAATAAAAAACATAAATCTTTTAATTCCCAAATGTCTACTGCTACTATAGTCCTCACTAAAGCCCATTCCCAAACCTTCAGACAAATGTTCTGAAAACCAATGAAAGAATTATTGTTCAGATGAGCCTGAGACAATGAAAATCCCTCTTTCAATATTTCCTCCAGACCATTCCCTGTCACATCTTTGACATTATCAAAAGGTTTTCTGGCCACATTTATCACCATCTCTATCCTCACAGACTCGCTCTATCTTCAACCATAGCAATGAAAGCAAGCAATTTGCTTTTCACTATGCGAATAAACCCTCTCTGGGTGGTTCTTTAACTGTTCACTCTGATCCTTCCTCAACCTTTTTTTACTGCTTGAATATATGCACTTCTTCAAATGACACCATCACACCAAGGCCTACACATGAGCAGAACCTCCTTTTTAAACTGCAAAGGATAAAGAGTGCTTGTAACACACAAATAAGGCATTATTCTTTATTTTACAAATAAATGTTTCACACAGATATACAAAGAAGAATAAGCAAACACTTTGCTATTGATCATTGTATACAAATACAATTGACTTGAATGAGTACAAGGGAAAGGTGTAACAACGTGAAGGAGAGCAGTACAAAGACAATTACACATTGCTATGTGGAGGATTGCTGTATTGCTGCCAAATCAACTCACAGCACAATATAATGAAATGAAACTACTGACAGAGCAACCCTGCCAGCTTCATTTGGAACAATTTGGGAGTTTTTTGGTGGATTTCCCACAATAAGATTTCCTTTCAGAGAAGTGGTAAATGAGATTTCTTAACAAAAATAAAATAAAAAATGGAAGATCACATGGGACAACTGTAGCAGCAAAGGACATATTTTTATACAATAAATGTAATGAGCCATTTTCCCACAGACTTCCAATAGTAGCCAAAAAAAAACCCCAATGAGCTTTTGTTTTTTATTTTAATTCATATTCCTTCTGCCAGTGCCAAGTGAGTCATTTTTTTCCAGTGAGGAAAACGGAGCTTTATGCATCTTCATATACACTGTATATATACATATATACGCAGTAAAATCTGAATATTACCCTGGAAGTACAAAAGAAATACAATTACCAGACTGAAATTCAGAGAAACGTCTACAACTTAATTCACAGGCGATAAATTCAACTGCTGACTACGACACTCAGAATGACATGTAATGTGGCGCATCAGGCGAGAAGTCTGAGTAAACCCTTTGTCGCAAACCTGACAGTGGTACAGTTTCTCTCCTGTATGGCTTCTCATGTGCTTCTTCAGATGACCACTGTGAGTGAAGCCTTTACCGCAGAGAGAGCAGCTGTACGGTTTCTCTCCTGTATGTATTCGCATGTGTATTTTGAGATCGCCTTTTCGACCACACTCCCTACCACAAATGTGGCAGCGATGAAGTTTGACCTCTCGGTGGCAGGTCATGTGTGCTGCCAGAACGTTGCTTTTGGAGAAACACACGCCGCAGACGTGACACATGTATTTTTCGTCATGACTTTTTAGGTGGCCCGTGAAGCTCTCCAAAGACTGAAAACATTCTCCACACACACCACAAACCATCTCTTTCTCCTCTGTGTGGGTTTGACGAAGATGCTTTATCAAAAATCCCTTGTACTGAAACGACTTTCCACACACTTTACAGCAAAAACTAGCTGATTTCCAATGTGAGGAATCCATGGATTTCCTACACTTGTTGCTGAAATCAGACGTATCTTTTGACTGTTTGTTATTTCTTGGAATTAACTGTGGCATCTCATTCATACTTTCACTGTTTTGGATTTGAGGTTGCGAGGATTGATCAAAGTTCATTTTTGCAGCCGGGGGACAAGGTAGTACAAACTGTATGATGTCAGCCTCCTTATATGGCTTTTTCTGTTCTACCCCCTGACTGGTCCAGATTTGCTGCTGTTCCTCTTTAAACTGTGGGGGCTCTGGGTCCTTCTGTCCCAGACTGGGGCTCCATTCCTGATCACAGCCTGGCTTCTCAGGGGAAGCCTCTTCTTCACAGACAGGGAACAATGAAGGGTCTTTAGGAGAGAGTCAAAGGAGAACAATGTACATCAATATTAGCAAACTTAATAAGAAATACATCTTAATAGGAAAACAATCAGCAATCAAATAGCAATTGTTAATCAAATCAGCCAGTGTGTATTGACAGTTCTGACACACTTTTTCAGCAGTGACATTGACATCAAGAAATATCGGGTTGCTTCCTAAAATCATTCATATATTGCACTTTGATCATCACTACCAGCATCAGGCGAATACACTAACCTGCTTGTGGTTTCACAACAAGCTTATCCAGCAGTTTCCTTTGATGGTCGATCTCATTCTCATACTCTGATATCATTTTTTCAAAGACGCCAAATATTTCCACGGCCGCGGCTGCCAGTCGCTCGCTAACAAATGCTTTCAATAGTTGTGTTTTAGACATTTTTTTGACATCTATTATTGCTGTTTTGACCAAAACACCGTTAACAGGCTGAGGACCGGAAGATAAACAAATCGGTGACTTCTTTGCTGGTTCTAATTTTTGGTAGATTTACGCGATGCTGCCACCTACAGAACTACATTACTTGGCGGAAGAATTTGTATTCTGTATAATTTTGTACCATTTTGTATTACATGTTGCAGATGCACGGTGGGGTTTGTATAATCTGTATGCCAAAAAGCAAAAAAAAAAAGAAATGTTTAAATCTCCTGGTCAACCTGCTCCTGTCCACTGACGCTTGTCATGTTTGTCTGTGTGAGTGCGTGTATGGGTGTGTATGGGTGTGTGTGGCTGTGTCTCCTATCTGTTCCAGGCTGCGTGGTCCCCCACTCCTCGCTCATGCTGACTGAGCGAGCGTTTGCTGTGGACGCTGGGCAGTGCTCCCAGGTTGCAACTGGGCAGTGTTGGCGTCTGCGTGGTCCCCTAGTCCTGTGATGACGCTGACTGAGCTGCTGTTTGCTGTGATGCCCCACATCAGAGCTGGATGTCCCACCCAAATAAACTGTTAGGCACTGTGTATACGCTGCTTGCCGACATCTATTGCACGCCCGACCGTCCTTTTAGGGGGATGCCTCTGAGTAGCCCCTCCCTCTCTGAATAGCCCCTCTCAAAGTTTCTTCCATTTTTTCCTAAATAAATAAATAAAAAGGTTTTGTGGGAGTTTTTCCTTGTCCTCTGTGAGGGTCCAAGGCTGGGTGATGTCATGTACTAACCATTTATTGTTTCACATGTTGGGCACTGTGAAGCCCTTAGAGACTAACAGTGATTAAGGGCTATACAAATAAAAGTGATTTGATTTGATTTGATTATGTTTATTAAACATAATTTAAAAAAATACTTGACAAAGTGATTGGTATGCATCTCACAAAGCACCCCCCATGGCTTGAAAGAGACACACACACACACACACAGTTTTCATTAGTTAATCATAAGTGTACTTGAGTATGTTATTTCGTATTCACTACTGCATACCTTGCCACACGGATGTGTTTATTTGGTGAGCAGCCAACATGAAATTGGGAAAACAGGGTTGGAGAAAGAATGACAGTTGGTAGACAATAACAAATAATACAAGAACCCAACATTCAGAAAGATGCGATGATCTGCTGCCAACTGCCAAACAAACTGAGGATATTAAAAAGGGATTTATAAGGGAGGGGAGGCTCAAATAAATCAGTGATGCAAAAACAAACACAAAATCCCCTCTTAAAACCAAATCACTATTTCCACATAACCAAATGTGGTTTTAAGCGAGCAAACTAAGAGCAACTTGCAGGCGTTACCAATCTGGCTGGAAAGCAGTTCCAAAGTCAGTACACCACTGATCTGTTGCAGACAAATAGACACACACACACACATGCAAACAGGTAGATAACCTGGCATTAGGCTTTAACCAAGCTGTAACCACTCACTAAATCAGTGTAGCTGTCTGTCTTGTCCATTTGCTGGAAAATCTTAAATGTAAATAAAAAGCATTGAATAAGGCATTACATGCAAAGACAATCGAGTTACCACCTGGCATTAAACAGATAATATCACAATATGGCTTCCAATGTTACAATAGCTTTGCATTTACAATTTACAAACCACAAATATCTACTTAAAGGGTAATTCCAGCCACAGTGAATGTCAAGCCCATTTTCCAGTGTGCCCTCTCTCGCTTCTAAAAAATCTTGTTGATTTTTTTATATGCTATTATCAGACCAGCAGTTATCATGTGACTTATTTCCCAAACTCTTTGTGCCATTCGCTTTCATCCAACTCCAAACATTATCAAAATAAAATTTCCAAACTAAGTAGTAACGTAATCCATGGAGGAAACGTATGCGTCTACAACATTTTTGCTATGCCTTGGATAATAAAGAATAAAAAAAACACTCCTGTGAATGAAAAGTACTTCCTATCCAAATACATCTGAACATGTTTTAATTCAGAAAGCCCTCATTGGATAAAAACCTTTTTATCCTCTACAAGAACCATAAGATAGGGATCAGGAACACTAGCTTCAATATAGATTGATTGAGTCAAATGTAAAAAAAAAAAAATGCAACACATAAATAAACCACATTTATCTTAATACTGACATACAGCAAGACTTGTGTTAAAGAGGATAGGGATGGCATCATTACATAAGTGAAAAAGCATGAGGAGCCTGAGGTGTGACCTGTGCCCATCGCTCCAAGCTGTCTCCTTTGTCCAGGTAGTAGGCCATCTGTCCCATGCTGTGCTCAAAGGAGATGAAAGGACAGTCGTGGTGCGTGCTGTACATGGCACTGCCCATCTCCATCTGCAGCGGGCACCTACAGGCACAAACAAGAATGTCAAGTCTGTCACTCTGTCAAGAAGTGGATTTTTTTGCACGGTAAATCAGCCCATATACAACGTGTTGTCCTGCCACACAATCAGCGAGGCAATTTCTAAACCCTGACACACACATACAGACCACAGGCACACACATCCACAAACACACTAACAGAAACACTAGCATATTGTGCTGTTTATCACACTGTTATAAAGTACATATATGTGGCGGTTGTCGACAGGTGGTCTGCAAGCTCATGCTGCTTGATACTGGCTCTGAACCACTTGTTCGGGTAAGTAGCCCTATGCATCCAGTGGAGAGTGTACATGTATGGAGGAGTACTTGACACATGTTGTCTGGACGCTCACTTCTCCCGATTTTGCAATGATCTACTTCAACAGGGTGTCAGAGCATGAGACTCACAGTCTCAGGGTTGTGGGTTCGATCCCCACATAGTGTTAACTATCCCCTTTGTAAATGACTGTAATGTAGTGTATAGTATATAATGTATAAAGGGGGTGATTTGAGGGAGGATAATGTTTTACCCCCTCACCATCATTCTCGTTACTTGTTAACTTCAAACTGACTGTGTAGTGGGTATAAACCTGTACAGCATGTAAGCATTTATTAGCTCCACCAGATGGAGGCAGATAATATCTAGTAGGTTTGAGTAGCAGCGAGCAAAGCTTTGGAACAGTTTCCTCTTCAAACTTACAAAACAATTTAATTCTTTTTATCTCAAACCTGAAAAACATACTGTAGAAAAGGCATGAAGTAGCATAAAAAGCTAATTCGACACATAGCTAATTCTG
>CABFOQ010053543.1:11033-26762 GCA_900660455.1 Gephyroberyx darwinii
GGGAAGTGAGCAGGGAGGGGCTTGAAGGTTTTTGCAGTTGCCTTGAATGAGATATTGTTTGGTGGTGGAACACAGCTGGGAAACATCAGGACACGTAGACTCCCGTGAGCCTGCGCGCACACTCGTACAACAACAGACACAGACACAGGAGCATGCACATCTAGTTACTGCTACTCCTCGAAACACTTGGTGCACTTTGTACTTTTCTTTCTCATTTTTCACATGTCTTCCCTTTCCTGTGTTTCTTTAACAGACGCCCCCCTTTTTGCGCCCTCACTGTTTTTCGCTGTGCTTCCCCGTGTGGGTTTACTAGTAAAAGGATTGGGGGTTTTGGGGGTTGCTGCTTCTTGGACAGCGGCAGCGTGTTGTGTGGCTGATGTCATGGGAGAGAGCCACAGGCTCATACAGACGCTAGCCGTTGACTGGTCAGCACTGAAACACGAGACGTTGCTCAATTTCACCCCTCTTAACTCCATTCCATTGTGTGTTGGGGAGCTGAGGGTGGAAAGGGAGATACACCGATTTATCTGCCTGGCTGGTGTAAGCAGTCAGATACCATCGTATACGTTCTTACGTCTTCCCATTACCTCTCATGTCTTGTAATGTGAAGCATGTAAGGAACTAAAGCTGACATCAGTCGCGCATGAGAGAATAAGTGAGAGTGAGTGGGATGTCTTGTGTGTACAGTATGTGTGTATTGACTCTCTGCCATTTGTACATATGCTTCACTCATCATGTCCTCGTCTGTTCTGTCCAAAACAGTGTCACCCTGTATTTCTGCCTATCTGCTGATGGGAAGCACCTACCAGAGAACCTGGGTGAGCCAGTTTTTCCACATCTGCAGCGTATTACATGCAGGGAAGCTGTCAAATAGTCACAAATAGTAATGCATTAAATCCACAACAATGTGTAAGTTAAAGTACTTTGCCAAGTGACGTAGCTTTTGGATTCTGCTATGACAAGCGAGGGAATGCAGTGCTCCACATATCTGCTGTGATCCACCTTTAATGACCAGGCCTCTTTCGCTCATTCCCGTTCCCTATCAACCCCTAGTAATTACCTCTAATTACTCCTTCCTCTATATACAAGCAGTCTCTGATATGCCGCCATTATGTTTCAGTTACATTGACTACATTGTCTATGCACTTGAAAGTATTTATGGCAGTCTTATTTAAACCTGTCATTATGTGACTCAGGAACATTCATCATGCCATGAATGCTCATTTGTGTGTGTGTGTGTGTGTGTGTTATGTGTTCCAGACTTCCAGGTGGAGGTGCAGCTGGATAGTCATAAGCACAAGCAGAAGGGTGCAGTGAAGAGGGCTCTGTTCTTGGATTCCCAGCAGGCCGGGTTCCAGGAGATTGTGAGGTTGAACCACAGCGTGCCTTCGTGTCAAGAGAAAAAGATCTACCTAAGAGTACGCCCGCCTTTAATCTCCCACTATGATAACCTGTCACTCATCCTGTGACCTGTCCAGTATGACAGTGCAATCTTTATCAAGTTTATTATGTACAAAGAAACCCTTGAATAAACCCAGGATTTCCTAAAACGAACTATGGTTATTTCACATAATGATGAGAACATCTTCTTTAAAAAAAAAGTGTCATTTTGATAAATTTAATTTTACATGAAACCCATTGTATGTATCATTGTGTTTTACTGCAGGATGAGAAGGAGTTCAGGGACAAGCTCTCCTCCATTTATGTGGCCTTGAACTTCAGCCTGGATCCAAATGCTGCAGCTGACTCCCGTGGCCTGCGGCCCATCCTCAACTATCAGACCACCAGCATCATTGAGCAGAAGGTACTTTGACATGCACTACACTCCCCTGATCCTCCATGCAGCACAGTTAACTATCCTTGGAGGCATCTGCAGGGTTTATAGCGTCCGTATTATCTGCTGAGGTGAGCAATGTCCACTAACAATATACAAGTGGTATTGAGACTCTGGGTTAGACCGTGAGCTGATGGTAAGAATATCAGCCACCTTGAGTAGCCATCTCCCATCAACCAGCCACTCACTGCCTCTCTCCAGTCCCCTGATGAAAGGATGAGTTCTTCTTTTTATTTTAAACTGCTCTGCTGGGAAGGCGTCCAGAGTGTCTGGAAAGCAGTTTTCAACATGAAAATGCGAGGTATGTGTATAGTAGAGAGTGTTTCACTGCCCCAGCAGGAATAGCTCTCGGCCCTGCTTGGCTGTGTAACGGTTCATAGGTGGCTTGTTGCAGAGTTGCACAGACACAGAGGGTTAGTATATATTTCAGGGTGGGGCACATCCAGGCCATTTGCCCATCTGGTTGAATTTTTTGGGCGTTTTGCCGACTTCTCCTCTGGCAGTGAGTAGGGCTGGCTCAACATGTGGGCATGCTTTCAGCTGTGGCGTAGCACGCACCATATGTGAGTTCAGCAACAGCCACTGGAGTGGAGCGCTTGGGGAAAGGCAATGAGCACGGTTTGATCCCCCTCCTCTCTCTCTCCCTCCCTCTCCCTGTGTGTCTCTATCTTTTTCCTGTTGGATCAGGACTGAACCCTGTCATTGATGTCCTCCCTCCATATCAAAGCTGTTGAGGCTCCAACAGATGTGGTGTTTTGCCGAACCAAGGCCTTGAGACACTGAGCTAAAATATCAACCTAAAACCTGAAAAAGCTTAGCTTTTTTTCAGAAGAGGGGGAAACCTCATCTCTGTGTGTAAAATGTGAGTGTGAGTCATGTAAAACTGCCAACATATTTCATTAATCTTGCTTTCGGCTATGTGAATGTAACAGTGTGTAAACAGAGTACTGTTATACCGCAGCCTTGATCAGACACATGATGCCCTATTGATTTCTCCATATGTCTTGAGAATGTGTGGCAGACCTTGTAACATTGCATTGGCTCAGCCTCTCACACTCTTCAGGCTTGAGTGAGAATGAGAGATGGTTGATGCGTCTCGGCCCAGTCTTGGTCTCTCTCATCATAATGCGGTCCACATGCTGCTGTGAGGCTGCAGCGCTCTGATGGATCTATTGATTGCCACAGTGAACATTCTCAAATCTCACGAGCAAACTCTTCATACAGTCAATGAATGAAGGCATATATTCTGCAAATATATCAGGCACGCTCCCAGTTGTAGTCACCTTTTAAGAACTGGGAAATGGTTGATGTTATACTATACCAATCATCTGACCACATGAGTATGGAGGAAAATGGACTCTACTCATTTTACTCCAATCAAATACATTTTCTCATTATACTGCATGCGATGCTTGCCCTGAATATCACATGTTTTGTTTCCCTGTTGTTGTTGTTTAACCAGAGGGCCTACAAACCATGTTTCTCTGCCCTACAGAGACTACGGGCCAATGAGCGCATGGGGCCAAGTTAACATGGCGGTTACCATGGTGTCCATAATTAGAGCCCCTAGATGTTGTAATGACAAGGGAGGCACTTGGCGCTCTCTAATCTCCTCCTCAATTTCTATTTATTATCATCATCGTCATCAGCGTCATCACACTATGTCACACTCACAGCGGGAAGCAATTTGCCACTCCGCAGGGCTTTCCCTGCTAATCTGCCACACGTTCAGCGGTCACCCGCTCATCCAGCGGTATCTCTGTTCCTTTCTTGTCTTTCTCTCCACTGTAATCTCTGGACCCCCCCGCCCCTCCTCTTTCCAGGACAAGAGAGATATCCTATGTCTCTGCAAGTGCCCCTCGCCCACAGACTCCTCCCTCTCCATATGATCATATACTGCTGTGGTTCGCTGGGTGGCGTAGCATGTGGTGAAAGTGTGGTCTGCCACATAGTGCTGTGATGTGGAGCACTGGCGAGAGCTGGGCTGGCAGCGCGTGCTCCGCTCCACAGGAGTATCTCCTCTGGCACTGTCTCCGGCTTTGAGCGGAGCTACCTCCCGTTCATCATTTCCCTCTCTTTCGGTGCAGACAGAAAGCATGTGTGTGTAGAGAAAGCTGGGTCAGGGGAGTGTGTCTGTGCCTGTCATCAGCATACTGAGTGAGCCTTTGTCCCTCTGAGCAATAAGGTTGTTGTTGTAGGTGTCTGATGTGTAGTGATGACACCATCTAAAAAAGGGGGGCTGGGGACTGCAGACCCAGGTGTGTATTTGTACACACAAACATATATATATGTGTGTGTGTGTGTATTGGATGGGGGCCAGGATGGAATGTATTAGTCATTATACCACATGTCCCATCTTGCTACACTCACCCTGTACTCTGCTTTACATGATGCGTCGTTTATCTTCCATGCCTAATTCAATTCATATGTAGACAAAATGCATTTTCCTGTGGAAAAAGCACGACAAGATAAGCATCCGTGTCGCTGATCTGCGTACTCTGTAGTCGCTATTAAAGCGTTTCATTACCCCACTGTGCATCTTCCAGGCTCAGATTCTGTTGGATTGTGGAGAGGACAACATCTGTGTTCCTGACTTGAAGCTGGCAGTCCGCGGGTGAGTCCATTCATTTCCTCATATATTTCTAGAAGTCCCACAGCATATAGATCTCAGGAAATATACTAGAATGCTGTATAATAATACATGATAGACTGTGAACAGAGTCACAGACCCTGAACTCTTCACCTCTGCAAGGCAAATGGTGACTCGGTGTTGAGTACTAAAGCATAAATACAGCTGTTTTTGTCGCTCCTCCGCTTTGTTTAGTTTAGCATACCAGAGAGTTCTGTTAATAGCCACAATGCTGCACAGGAGTAGGGGGGATACTGTCCTCTGAAAACAGGAAGCGGCTCTGCTCTACAGGTGCTATGATTGGCTGACAAACTGTTGGGGGAAAAGACAGGAGAGATGAAAGACATCTCTTTGGGACGTATGGGAGTAGTGTGCCAAAGAGTCCCAGCCTCGTCTGCTTCTGAAGCTGTTAGGAGCACCCTGTCACACTTTGATTCAGGAAATCTGTTAGCATTTTTCTCAAAAATAACAACCTCCCCGATACTCCGCGCTCTGCTCTGTCATTTTGATTTCACATTTCTATATTTATCTACCGTCTGCCTTTCAGTGTGTAGCTTATCCATCACATATGGAATAACCTGCTGTGAGGGCCTGTTAGTGCCTGCTTCCATCCAAGTGCAACTGGATAAATTGAGCTGTAGAAAATGTAATTAGAGCAATTGCAATAATGGCTTGACTCTTTTTGTCAGTCGTATCGTAGCTTATGTAAGCCCAGTGGTAGTTAGAGGGGATAAGACGACTGCCATGATTTTCTGGAATTTCAGTGAAAACTATCTTTCATTCCTGCAATGTTATTTCTGCTATTCCACTGCCAAGGCACATAACCTGTTAGACCGAAGGTCCCCCAGGGAAGCTTTAAGGTTTTGTGGTGTTTTCTGATTTTTTTTTGGTCTTTGTTCGGTTTAAAAAGTGCGATGCCGGTTAGAATCTGACTACGGTTGGCTCTCCGGCCAAAAGAGGATCAGCTTTAGAAATTTGCTCTCTGCTGCTCCTCCTGCCTTGCTTTATGAGACCGGGCTGTAATTAAAAGCGTCTGTGTGGCCCTCCATATGGAATTTCTCATTGTTCTGAGCTGTGGAGGAGCATGGGAGGGGGCGGAGGGAGGGACAGGGAGAGAGAAAGCAGGGAAGGGGGAGGTGTTTTACAGTCCTGCTCTGCTCTATTGCATGTATGACTTTATTACTACATTTGAGGGGGGCTTCCTGAGATGGATCTAATTGATGTATTTTGGGTTGCGGCCCAGCGCTAAACTGAACTGATATGCACAAAGCCTGAAGATTGATCAGCTTTATTAAAGCAACAATACATTATCTAGTTAGTGGCTGTGTTTTGCCCACAACGATGAACAAAGCATCTCATTATTTACTTATGACACCTTGTGTTTCTGTATTTATTTACCTGAAGAGGCCTGACCGTTGACCCTATTAATAATCAATGTCTTCTTTGGTTGGGTACTCAGGGACAGGAAGGAAGTCTACCTAGACGATGACAACTCGCTGACCTTGACTTTCAACGCCAGGAATGAGGGAGAGGGAGGGGCGTACGAGGCAGAGCTGTACGTGGTTCTGCCCCCTGAAGCAGACTACAGTGGTATAGCACGCAATAATGAGGTGGGTGGAAACGATAAACTCGCTCAAACTACATTTTATTGAACCTTTATAGATGCTCTAGCAAAAAACATTGTATATTGAGTTGAAATTAGACATGGAGTACTGTAGAAGGAGCTGTTATACAGCAGGCATCATGAAGGAAGGTGCTGGAACCCACTGTTAGGACATGATTACTGTTGGTAGTTTTTCCTGATACAGCATAACTGGATAGAAATTGGGGCGCTAAGTAGAAATACCTATGATTGTCCTCTGCTATGGTTTAACCCATCTCTCTATCTGCATCAGAGCCTGACCCAGCTGACCTGCAGCTATGAGACAGAGAACCAGACCCGCTACCTCAGCTGTGATTTGGGAAACCCTATGAAGTCTGGTACCAGTGTAAGTATACAACCGTTCTTTTAGCTGTTTAATGGTTTGACTCTGTTACTAGCAAAGTGAGTTGTCGTAGCAAACAGGCCTGGTGAGACCAAGAGGACTTCAGAGGGTTAGTCAAGTAAAGAGGGTTGATAGAGTACTGCCTCTGACCTGTGCTGGTGGAAAATAGTGTTAACGGTTGACTACACAACATCATGGTTTCCTGCTCTTGGGAGGAAAAGATTGTGTGTCATCTGGGGGGGTTGGGCATGAGCAGCACAGGAAAAAGTCAGTTGTTTCATGTGTTAGGAGTGGTGTGACAGGAAGCACACATAAGGCTGTCAGGAAGCCTCACTCCATCTCTCCCCTCGGCTCCCTGCTGGGGAGAGTTCCCCTTTCTAATGATGGAGTCACAGGCTGCAGAGGAAGACTGTCAGTTGGATGTTGACTGGGAGCTTTAGACACATTTATAGGATTTGATCATTAGCTGCCTCTGAAGGTCTTTGGTTGTATCAGGCTGTAATGTTAGCTCCACATATTATTATTATTATGATGTGAATCAGTTGTAACCCATAAATACGTAGGTAGGTGCAGAGAGACTTTATGACCATTTATACCAATGATTCACTGAGTCAGGGAGCAACATACATTTTTATGGGCAGGATTTAATTCTCCACTTACACACAGGGCACATGAAAACACAGACAAACACACACACACACACTCTTAGACACAGCGCGGTAAAAGTCACTGCACACAAGCCTCCTGATTGCAATTACTGCGCTGAACATGTGTGCGGTTTGGAGCGGAAAACAAAAGGGTATGAAATTAGAATTGAAGAAAGGGCAGCGGAGAGAGAGAGCAGGAACTCTCAGCCACAGTCTGGACCTGCCCAGGTGTACTGCAGCTGTCTGCCAGGCAAGGGGTTCACAGACTGACTGACCCCAGAGTATAATATAGTACGCAGGGGTGGAGGAGAGAGGAGGAGAGAGGAGGCAGAGCTGAGAACTGGCTGCTGTTGCTCTCACTGTCTAAAAGTGCTTTACAGTACTGCATGTATATTATTGTCCTCAAGCACATTCCACAGTTATAGCTTGGGCTAGGTCTTCTACCTCCTCCTTTGGTCTCTGTCACTGGTTGAGTCATGAATCATTCTGGTTTGGGATCTCCATTTTTACACATTGATAATGATGGTGTTGAATCTTGTTCTCTGCAGCTGTGGGCAGGCCTGCGCTTCACAGTGCCGCGGCTGAAGGACACACACAAGACTGTGCAGTTCGAGCTGCAGATTCGCAGGTAGGTGATTAGGTTACATCAGGGACTTGTATGTGTGGTGTCTGTTTCGGTAGCAGTGATTTCTTATCAACCGTCTTGACCTCATTGAATCTTAATCTGAATCTGTTTCTGTCTGTCTTTCCACAGTAAAAATGAGAATAATTCCCATAGTGAGGTTGTACCCTACAAGTTGGAGGTAGTTGTCCTTGCTGACGTAATTCTGCAAGGGTGAGTTCAGTGTTACATTCCCTCATCTGAACTTTTGGAACTCCATAAAGTCTCCTCTGCCTTCCTACACATTTTCTCACTCTCTCCTCTTCTCTTTTGAAGCGTGTCCCGGCCAGATAAGGTCTTCTTCCCGCCAGCCAACTGGAAGGTGACCAAAAGCCTTCAGGTGGAGCAGGACATTGGGCCTGCAGTGGAGCACATCTATGAGGTAAGCAGCCAAGTTCTCCCAGGAGACAGTTAGCTGTGCAGACTCATCAGTCCTGAGCAGATTGGGTTGGAAAGCAGATCCTGCTATTCATGTAGCAGAGCTGCAGTGAGGCAAAAACAAAAAACATATTCCAGGTAGCGCAGTGATTCTTTTTTTTTGTATTGTGTTGTGCAGATGCACATTCACATAGCGAGATTTAGCAGTGCTCTATTTTAGGTGGTTTAAAAAACGATTAAATAGATATTAAAGTTTCAAAATGGAAAACAAATTCAGTTGCAGCCTCACAGCTCCACTGAGGCACGTGGATCAAAATGAACCAAAATCTGAAATCCTTCAGATGCTCTTGATGTTCTCTAATGCTGTACATATTAAAGTTTCCACGTTAATTTCCTCTTTCCTGTCTGTGTCTTTGCTCTTCTTCTTTTCCAGCTGGTGAACAACGGGCCCAGTCGGATCAGCCACACCCTGCTTCAGCTGCGCTGCCCCCTCAGTGTCCAGGGTCAGGATCTCCTTTACCCCCTGGAGTTCTCCACAGAAGGCCCCCTCAACTGCACCGCCAACCAAACCATGAACCACCGACACCTCAAAGTAAATAACACACACACAGACGCACATCTCTCAGGGTCAGATGAGGTCCGGCTGTGTGGGTGTGAACGCACTTCACAGACAGTCGGAGCAGTGAAGATGTCCCGCAGGTTCTCATTTACTGTGTGATTAACAGACGGGCCATCCCGCTGGCAGGCCCACACCCACCTCCTCCTCCCTGCTCCTCAGCCCCACCCAGGACACCACTACCACTTTGATGTCCCAGATCTTCCCTACTCTTAGCACAGCTTGAGGAACCACCTCCCCAGCAACACACTCCCTGATCTTCCACAGCACTGATCAGACGCCCCCGTACACCAAGTTGTAGCCTCAGGATTTTGTGGGCAAAGGACTTCTGTGTAGTTGTTTGTTTATGTTTATATATGAAACTGGTCCGATGCTGAGCAGGGCTTGAGTGGGTGTCTGTCTTGGCTGTGATCTGTTTCACCCCCCCTGGTGAATTGTTAAGTACAGTGTATTTCCACAGGAACCCATGTGGCGAAGAGCTCACATGCTTCTGATTAATGACAAAAGCCTCTGGGTCATGCTAACATTAGGCCTTGTATTGACAGAAAGGGTGGTGTGCTCTTCTCTCTGGTGAGATCAGTGTCTGTGTTGACCTAATGGGTGGTGTGTGTGTGTGTGTGTGTGTCCTTAGCTCCAGCAGACCTCCACAGAGCTGCCGCCTCTTCTGGCACTAAAGGCCCATGAGCACCACGTCGAGAGGAGGGAAGTCCACAGAGACCAACTTGCTCATTTGACAAACCTGGTGAGACTTCTTGGGTTGTTCTTTAATTTCTATATTGGCACAATATGGAATGAAAATAAAAATTATGATTTTAAATCTGTAAGCAGCAGTGTCCACCTTCTGTAACTACAATATATTAAATATAGGAATCCCCCGGCCAAAAGGTGAGGATTACTGTAATAGACGGTAATAGACAGCAGCTAGGTGACTTGAAAATGAACAAATTAAAGTGTTTAAAGAGTTAACAGTTTTCTGTAAATGTTGCTATACAGCTGACACTATTTTTGTGTCACAGGCCAGGCCAGAAACTCACCATTAGATAAGAGTTATTTAGAGTAAGAGGCTTGAAACAATATGTTTCCCTGCCTGAAGTGTGCGGGTCTGGATCTATTTTGGTGACACTGGCCCTGCTTTTACATGAGGCTCCTGGGATTGGGTAATTAGGTTATGATGTCGTTAAAAGGGAGGGGTCAGAGGGCATGGGGTTGTCCCGTTGCGGTGATTAACATTAAAAGGCCTATGGTGGCAGTGGTGGGGGTGGCAAGTCACGGGGCATTTGAAGGAGGGTTTTTTGGTCAGTGATGCACTGGTTACTTCAGACTGCTCTCTAATTTTTTAACTCTGGGTGTTCTGGGGCCCAGCGCCACCGCACACTGGCCCTATTGATCCACCCAGCTGCAGGTAGCCGCTCCCTCTGCCTCTGTCCCTGGCTACCTGCCTCTGCCAAAGGGGTCTTTGTCTGTCCGCCCGTCGCTGCTAACTGTGCTCGTTTATCAAGCATGTCCGATGACACGTCAGTATGAAGGACCCCATTCTCCCCTTTTCTCCCGTCGCTGCACTTTTGTTTTTCATGCTTGGGAGGACAGACATCTCTGTTCAAAGTGTCTCCTGATGAAAGGAGAAAGTGTGGTAGTGTTTAGCGTTGCTTGGATGAAGTTGTCGGCCTGGGCTCTACTAGGAGACGCCATAATGACTTGCTTTGTTTTAGAAGAGCTGAGCTATGCACCGAGAACAAAGACCGGCTTTCAAACTACTATTGGAAAAAAACATTCCATTTACCTGGTAACTTGTTTTTCCTCTCATTGTGTTGTAGTGCTATTGTATTTTGATTAACGATCTATTGGCAATAATGGGGTCAGCAGTGTAAGTCTCCCTTTGTAGACGATATGTTGATGATATATGATTTTATATATGAGATATATTTCTCAATAGTTATATTATAAAAGTGCTCTCCAGTTGTTATTATTATTATTTACAACTTTACAAGTGTCAACCGATGTAGTGCGTACAGCAGCTCTGTGGACAGGCCAGACCCTTATTTTATGAAGTTGTGGAGTGGCCTCCACGCCCCTGTGCTCCAGCTCTTGACCACATAATCCCTCTAGAGAGGATATGTGGGACTTGGGACTGAGACATCTTCGGCACCAGACCATATCCATGCCATTTCCACAGCCAAACCAGTCTTAACGGGGTCTTTCAGGCCCCTGTGCCCTGGGGCATCAGAGAGGTTTACCAGGAGGAAGTGGACTGATATGCTCCCTGTCTGTCTGTACGCCCTTATTAAGTCTGTCTAAGACTGAGCCTTAGGGAGCTAGGCTGGTGCTCTCTTCTCCTACCGTGTTTGCCCTCCTCGGCGTAATAAGTAAACTAATGCGCTCCCACAGGAAACCCACCGAAACCTCTCAGTCTGGGGGTGGTCTGGTTACGTCACCCGCTCTAAAACGCAGTTTGTGAACGTTTTAAAATGTTAAATGCACCAAGATGCATTATGAGGGTCTAATTAAGATTGTGTATTCTACAGTCTTGCGAAAAATGGGCTGGTTTTAGTGGTTGGGCAATAATGTGGAGAGTGGTGACTGCATGCTGCATTTTTACAGTCTCATGACATTCCCTCAATCTCTCTAATTCGAAGCAGGCCTGGAGTAGGGATCATAACATTGGGCTCTTTGTTATATTTATTCGGCCTGCAACATTAACATGGCTGTTCTTCCGGTTTTGCCCGACTTTCTGCTGTTTTTAATTCACGTGCCTAATGACTCTGAGTGATTCTTTGTGGAATGATGAATTCAGTTTTGTAGATCGAATGATTTGAAGACTCTTTAAATTCACTTATTTAGCATTAAATTAACACTCCCTCACTCCTGTTTCTCTCTCCTCCTAGACGTGCTCTAATGTGGAGTGCTGGACAGTCCAGTGTAACGTGGGCCTCCTGGAGAAGGGGACCACTGCCATCCTCAAAGTGCGTTCCCGCATCCGGGCTGAGACCTTCAATGAGGTGAGTAGGAGATGAACCCTGCCTCGACCTCACTGCACATGCACTGTGAACGAACATGTTTCCACCAGATGACAAAGGCATGGCACAGGAAAAGCTGTACACTGTAGATCTGCCCATTCCCATTGGTGCCTGTGTATTTTCTCATGTCAGGGTTTGGCAGGAAGTAAGTAGCCACTATTCATTAAAGCAACAAGAAAGAAAATATTGAGACCTAAAACCTCAAATGTAAGGCTGGCAGCAGCTCCAGCTACAGTAGTATAGCTACAGTAGTCAGTCTCAAATACTGGATTATATTGACTGGATGTCAGCATTGGTGTTGGGTGAGTTCTCAAGGCTGCCAGCATGCACAGTCTCAAGTATTTGGCTCAACAGATGGGAAAACAGTAGCTAACTGAGCGTAGAACTTCAATTTCTCTATTTGGAATTGGCTGTTTATGTATTCAGGTATTTTGTGCAAGTGTGCATGCAGTGTGTTTCTGCAGGAGTGTATCTCCGTTTTCTGTCTACCTTTTTGTCTGTGGAGGAGGTACTCCGAGAGAGAGTTGACATGCTCCTATATGCTGTAATACAATGCATATGTGTGAATGTATTGAGAATTCATTAGCTGGTGGTCACAGCTGCTCATAGGATTGGAATGTCAGAAGGCTATTCTGTGGAAGAGGCAGGCGGCCTCCATGAGGCTTTATTGCCACCTACAGTATTTCTAATGAATTGCATTCACCACTTAAAGCTTGAAATGAATCAATATTAATACAAAATGTTAAACCTTGTTGCTATAAATACCTTCCAGTCTGATTCAATAACTTGTAATGTTTCTCCCTTCAGAGAGCCTATAAGCATTATGTGCTGGAGTGCCTGGGCAGATACAGTGTGATGAAGATGCCTTATGCCATCTTACCCAAGCATGCACCCAGTGGATACAAAAAGGTTACCTACAAATTCATTCATTCATTCATTCATTCATCCATTCATTCATTCATTCATTCCAACAGGCCTTTTGTATGCAAGATACATCTTTTTAATTTTTTTATTTGTGCCCGCGTCCTCAGGTGGTGACCCCAGTGGTGTGGAACAAGCCGGACATTGAGAACTCTGTTCCTCTGTGGATCATCATCCTGGCCATTCTGGCTGGACTGCTGCTTCTGGCTCTACTCATCTACGTCCTCTACAAGGTCAGTGCTGCTGTGTAACATAGCATACTGCTCACTACTATACTACTGATGTTTTAACTGATAATTTCTCTCCTTGTGATTATCCAAAGTGATACAATGACTTGGGACTCATACGATTGCCATTGAAGTGGTTAATGTACAATGTTCTAAATTGTCTTGTTTTCTTTTGTTCTTGTAGCTTGGCTTCTTCAAGCGATCTCTACCTTACGGCACTGCCATGGAGAAAGCACAACTCAAACCACAGGCTGCCTCTGAGGCCTAAATGACCACCAGAGCCAACAGAACCACAGAATCTAGCCATATGATTGCAATGGAGAAACATGATGGATCACACTGCAGTTTAAGAGTGTTAGGAGGAAAGACCACTGGAACTCCACTGTGCTGCACTAGAAGATAAAAACCCAAAGATCTCCAAACTAAATGAATGTTTTTTATTTAATATATGTCTTGTTTGTCGGCAGGTTTGGATTTTTACCAAGTAGAACTTTTCTCAATGTCACAGTTGGGCTGCCTTAACATGAACATTGGACTGAACAACAAGACTAGTGACTGCAAAAGAAGTGCAGACGCACAGGCAAGCTTTGGACCACACCATGGATGGAGGAAGATGCCTGTTGGCTTTTCTTTTGTGGATCCGCGTGATAGAGACTTCCATATTACCCCTTTTAACCTTATTTTGGTGCTAAAGATCTGATTTGTTCACTTCTTCTGACAGGATGTGGCCATGTGGTGGCAAGGAGCTGTGAATACCACTACCTGTTGGAAGCATAACAGTATTCTTCTGATACATCCTGAACATGTAGTTGAACTAGCTTTTTAGCTAGCAGATGATCAGGAGACCAGGTTTAGCGTGAAAACATTAACCTGGCTGTTGCAATACCCAGATGTCAAAATCAAATACGTTAAATGGCTCAGCTTTTATTACAGAATTTAGTGTATTTTACATAATTTAAGCCCATTTGTTTCCAAACTGTTCATGAAAATGATCTCTCTCTGCCTCAGGTTGGTGGACAGTGCTGGGTTCAGTTGTTTTTGCACTCAAAGGAGAAATCTACTGATGACTAAAAAGATGCCAAAGACTGACTGATCTTCCTTTGAGTTTTGACGTTGACTCCTACTGATGACTTTGTTTAAATCCTGTTTGTTCATGTTCAGAGTTACCAATGCTGGCATCGTCATTGTCTTTTAGTCGACTGGGATGTGACTGGAACCACCACAGACCTGTGGAACGTCACATTAGGCTTCAAACAGTGTGGTTCTGTCAGAGATATGGCTAGTGGGGTTCTCCTAGAAGAGAACTTGCAGTCTTTACTTATGCCAGGTGAGGGTTATGCCCATTAAGGGGCAGCGTGGAGAGGAGACTGGGCGCAAGAAGAGATGCTCAGGTGAATCCACAGAGTATATGGCCAATGTGTAATGATGTGACAATCATCTGTTGTAGCCTTGAGAGAGAGTAGGGAAGCTATAGTTTAGTCTGAGAGCAGGCAGGATCCTCATTCTTGTGATTGTAGGGAATCCATTATCAGCTTACAGTGTGTGTGATACTGTGAGATACTGTATGTTTGAGTGTCTTTTGGGCAAAAGTTGCCCATGTTTATAAAGACAACTAATAGTGGCAGGAGTTACCACCCTACCAAAAGGCTTCAGCTTCACCCAGGGACTAAACATTGAAATGCATTGTGTTGGTTTCATTTATTTGTCATGTACATAGGTTTTGTGCCTTAAATGTAAATAGTTAATGTCTGTGAGTGTGTGTGTGTGTATGCATGCAGATGTGCATGAATGCACACACACATGCATGTGTGAGTGGTATATTTATGAATGTTTGCTTTATGTATGAACTTTCCCCTCGCTAAGTCCTGTCCATCCCCTACACGTCCGTAGCTTGAGGTCATTGAGGTCAAGCCATCCTGCAGTATTGTTGCTAATGATGAGCATGAACACAATAAGTTCTCATGATCCGCTCTTAAACTGCATGACAGAAGTGAGAAAATGTAGGACCTCAGTGGCATCTGTCACAAAGAATATAGAGAGACTGAACCGCTGCCGTCCAGACATGTTATATGTTGTGCAGAATGTCAGTTTGTAGCTCTCACAAAGGGATAACAACTAGGCACTGGGAACTAAATGTTGTTTGGAAGTGCAATATTTGTATTCACTCTTGTTAATATTACAATTCAATTTTTCATTTTGTTTTATTGTTTTTATTTTCTTCTTAGCAACTCGGTTGTGCTAAGAGCTTCATATCTTGTGTGTCGAAGTACGTGATAACCATATAGACTAAATCCACTTTCACTCGCATTCTCACAAAGCACGGTCCAAGTGTGAAACTTTTCTTTTCAGGATTTTTTACCTTCTGCAGATGTACTCACCGCTTCTGATCTGGGCCACGTTTTCTGATTTTAATACCACAAATTGACACAAAAGAGTGAAGCACAAACTCCAGGACATATCTGAGTTGAGCTCAGTTATGTTGTTAATGTAGTGTGATAATGTATGTGCAGTGCAGTTGTATCACCTGTTCAAACACCACCATAGTACTAACCATATGTTACATTTGTTTTGCCTCATTACACTCTTTTTCATGCCCCCTCATATTGGACTGTGATTTACTATTTGGCTATTTGTCATGGGAGCACCACAACAGGTCTCATGGTGCAAAGTCTACTAAGGGCGCACTCACATTGGCCATCTCAACCGCGCCCGGGCGCGGTTGACACCCAAAGCCCGGTTCGTTTGACCAGTGTGATCGCTCCGAACCGCGCACGGGCGCGGTTCACTTAACCGCGCCCTGGCCGGGTTGAAGAGGTG
>CABFOQ010053545.1:0-25402 GCA_900660455.1 Gephyroberyx darwinii
TAGAGTGAAATTTTAAATACCTATAATAGGGCTCCTTTAACATTGGCATTTCTAGTACTTCACTACATTGCAAATATCCTGTTTATACCATACATTTCAATACTTTTACTTCAGTACAAATCACACAATTTTTTTTAGCCAGCGATTTTCTACTTTTCTACTTCTGTGTTGCACTTCTTCCACCAGTGGCTTTTATTTCTGTGTCACTGAGTTTGTTCTGTACAAGGTCATCGAGTGTTTACAGCTGTTTACAAAGTGGCTACACTTTTGTAAAATGCAGAACTCTTTTGTAAAGGTCTACGATCTGCGGAATTATGTTCGGCAAAGCTCGGTAGTATTTCTCCGTGATCTAAAGACATGCTTGTTGCCCATTCCCCCTGTGACTCAATCGCTCCAGTAGACAGATCAATCAGTCAATACACAATCAATATACAAAATCAGTCTCGGGGCTTAGCCAGTTGAGTTAGTCAGTCCCTTCCCATGCGTACACAGAACCACCATAACCCAAAGCTTGCCAAGCAGGATTTAAGCCCCTTTAATCCTTACATTCTGTCTAACAATTAACCGTATTGTACAAACTGTGATATGTGCACACACACTCTCATTCACAAGTGGATGATATTTGACCACCGACATTTGCAGGCAAACAGTCGTCTTCATTATAAACTGCAAGCCCTAAAAATTGTGCGTTTTCAGCTGTAAGACTGATCCACCGAGGCTGACCTCCGCCCTAAAGCACCTTTGGTTATCAGAGCATTTGTCTGATGTGAGATTCCAGGATGAAACGCCCTCGACTTGCTTCCTGGCTTGCTGGCGATAATTCTGTGTGATAAAGCGATGATAGCAGTGCTTCTGAAAGGACAAGGACTCTTTCCTACCAATATACCAGACCGCCTCTTATGTGGGCAAATGAATGACATTTATGTTTATTTGACATTTTGATTGACAGGCACAAAGAGGGGTTCTGTCTATTAGGCAGGCTTTCCATAGCGTGGCATTCTGATCGCGTGATCCTGATCCTGATCCTGATCCTGAACCTCCAGGACAAAACAAAAAGCCTGGCACTTCTTCCCTATGTAACAACTCCTTTGGGCTCGCCAGCAGGGTTGGTTCTTACATTCAGAACAAAGGCAAATGCCGTCCGCGAGCCTCTCACGACGAGAGAAAACCTGCAGCATTAGGGATTTCTGCGGGTGCTGGGTGAACTCAGACTTGTGCTGGTGATGTAAGAGTGAGCTATCGCTGATGGTGTGTAAATGTGTCTGTGCTGAAGGCCTTTTCTAGGGCTGCTGGCGATAGGGGAGGACAAAGTCTGCTTGTCATGTGGTTCACTGTGTGTGTGTGTGTGTGTGTGTGTGTGTGTGTGTGTGTGTGTGAAAGGATGTGTGACTGAATGAGAGAATGAGATAGAGAGCAGGCTTGTTTGCATCTGGGAGCGTGCAAACACTGCTACTTTTAATGACGTCACAGCGTTCCACTGTTAAAAAGCAGGAAAAGCTGCCTGGGTGACATCATCCGGCCACAGCCGACCCACAGAGAGAGCCTGTTGTCGCCGCATTAGACGGGCCTGAGTGGAGTCTCAATGCAAATACTGCCGCCTCTCGTCACCTCTGTTAACCTGAACCAACTGATAGCTGCTTCTTGACAGGTTTACGAGGTGCTCCAACTCAAACAGAGCCCGGAAACTATTTAACAAGATTCCGTCGCTTAATCTGTTTACTCTCTTTGATCAGAAACAGCCATGGACGCCTTTTTCTACCCACTTTCTCTTTAGATATGTTTAAAAAAAAGTCTTTTAAGATGATAGGATCAGGAGTGCAGTGGAACTTTGACTTCATCACGTGTAGGTCAAAGGTGACAGTAGCAGCGCTGCTGTCTGGTATGAACGACGGCTGTTGACGTCTCGGAGGCAAGATAGATGCTAGGATCCTGTTTGTGGCTGCTGTGACACAACGTTGCAAGGAATGTGTGGTATGGAAGGAACAGCGCGGCATGCTGTGTAAGCCCTCTCAACTGTTTGCCACAGAGCCGCCTCCACGCAGACACAGGCTGTCAACAGGTTGTTTTTTGGCAGACAGGTTTTAAGGGTTAAGGGTAAGGGCGTGTTCATTAACACCCACCTTTGTTTTGCAAATCGCACGTTCTCCTCTTTTTCCAACCACATGAACACATAATTGATGCCACTCACGGGTACCTGTAAAGACTCGCTCTGCAACTATTTCTAATACAAAGGAGTTCACACTGCAGTGAAAGTGAAAGTGATTCTGATTTTTTTGTGTGTCTAACCAGTGTAAACGGCAAAAAGCTGCATGGAGTCGCATTTTTTCAATTCTGGATCTCATGGACGTGCACTAGAAAATCGGATCCCGAGGGCACGCGTGCTACACTTCTACTTGAACACTTTTTCTGAACCGTTTTATTCTGATTCCACGCTTTGGAGCATCCAAACTCACTTTCACTTTATTTTGCGTTCGTGTAAACAGTTCACTTAGAGTCTTGATAACGGAGTGATTAATAAAATTCTGAATGTAACTGAAGCCGGTGACAGCTGAGGGTATGGCTTGGAAGTGGAGAGGGCTGCAGTCTGCCGGCTAACAATAGAATGCAAAGATGTTGCAGTGAGTGTGTGAGTGTCGCAAACCTGGGAAAAGGGCATTACATTCGTTTGTAATGTTCCCTTTGGGGACTACGCAGTCACCATTAGTGCTCACGTCAGCAGGGAAGGACCATTTGTTTTACTTTTAGATATATGAAGATAGGGTCTTAAAGGGGAAATAAGCATTGCACAAGGTTCATGGGATTGTTGACTAATACCAGTGACTCCATGAGTACTTCACTAGATGCTGAAATTTCTGACTTTCAAAACTCACTTTCCAGTCTGACCCATATTACAGGCCACCCTAGCTCAAGGGGGTCTGTACCAGGGACTTGGATGGGAAGAGTCCTGCTGATGTTGCTGCAGTTCCCACTGGTCAGCAATAGAGGTCGATAAAGGTCATAGATTGCTCAAAAATTACTTGGACAAAATAATAAATGTTTTTCTGAAAGTACTTTTCTTTATTGATGGCTGTTTGCCTTATGATGATCAACGACCGGCCATAGTTTACCTATCTTTTTTATTTACAGCTACATTAACAGCAAGACAGTGTCAAAAGGTCAGAGGTGAAAAGCCATCAGAGGTTCTACAGGTTCACACACACACACACAACCCATGATTACTCAAGTAGTCACGAGGCAAGTACCTTCCGCTAGTCCAGGGCCTGCTATGATCTTTCAGCAAAAACTCTTGTGACATCCCATGACCCCCACCACCACATAAAACACATTTTGTGCGAATGCTCAGAGACAAAGGGCAGCAGTGTGTTTAGCCTGTTTCTCCAGCTGAAAGTCAGGCCGATGTGCTGGATACCCTGGCAGGGAGACACAAAATGAGGTATTCATGACTGGCCTACCCCCCCTCACGTGGCTGGAGCGGAGAGAGGTGTGTGTGTGTGTGTGTGTGTGTGGTGTTAACCTCTGACCGCAAATCTCCCACATTGACACAGGGTTCAACACTAGAAGAGTGAAGCCTGCATGAAGAGTTCTGCTCCAAAATGAGAAAACTGCCCTCCATTAGAAAACAGAAAGATCCAGAAAAAAAAATCCTCTGCCGTACAGGAAGTGATGCATTTTTCGCAGTTTGTTTGGAATAAACAGAAGAAGAACTGGGTAGTTAGCATGAGCAGCGATAGCCACTGTGGCTGAACAGACAAAGAAAAGCGCGCCATCTACAGAAAACCTCAACAGAAAAGACGTCACAGTTCTGGACACAGTTTGATTGACAGGTGATCTCTGGGGAGAGCAGTGCAGAAACACCACAGCGATGAGCGCTGAGCACCAAAGATGGAGATTGCATTTTAAAAAACAAGGAACTTGAGGATTACTACATAAATGTTTTGAAACCCCTCACGCTGTATCACTACAAAAGCCCGGTTCTCATGAATGTCTGGAGTTGTAATGTTACGCATTATGACTCAGTCTGTCATATAATGCGTTGTAAGTGTGTGTGTGTGCCTCTGTATTTTGATTATAATAACATTGTAATAACACAATGTTATCCATTTCCTCTTTTTTTTTCCACCTGTATTTCCTGACTCCAGAACCACGTCCTCCTCCTCTCTGGACCCTAATCCCTAGATAAGCCCCTGCAATGCCTTGGGGGGGGGCGAGAGAGAGAGAGTCTGAGCTTAATGACCTTGCAAGCCGATTACAGGCTGGCCACGTTTCACAAACAGCCCTTCGAGGCCTCAGCAGAGCCTATGAGAGAGGGAAAAGGGAAGCCATGCACCAAGGCAGTCGCGGTAATGATGATTTGTCTCGTGGTGCTGCTTACCTGAACCTCTGCATCGACACCTTGCACCGCCGACTGACTGTCTGTTGTATTGTTTTTTTGTGTCTGTCAGGCTTACATTTTTACGTAACGTTGTCTTTGTATCTCTCTACCAATACACGACAAAGCTGAAACCTGAACAGGAGCGTTCTCCGGCATCATCAAATTGACTCCGTTTGGTGTTTGGTGCTCCACTGTGATCACAGCACCATGTTTGTGAACTCAAGTCGGTATCTGCCACAGGAGGGCAGCATAGATGTTCTGTAGTTACACAACTGCCCCAACTAGACAAAGTGTGTCACTTGGACAGTGCTCCCTGGTGGGCTGACGGACTGTTTAACTAACCTAAAGTCTGTAAGTATCACAGCGATGGATTAAGAGGGAGCTTGATGCCTGCGATCAGGGGGATTATTGGACTAGCTGTTCCCAAAAGTTCCCTCCCGATGTCTTTGAATTTCCGTGTTTGTGATGCCAGCCACCTCAGACTAATTAAAGGTACATGTGCGGTGATTCCAATATCAAATACCACAGAGGCTTAACCTGGAACACTAGTTTCCAGTGCACAGCTTTTGTGTAATTCATGATTGCCCCTCTATTGGATCCGTTGTGTTCTCTATTGGAAATGTTCTGTTGTTGTGTCGCGTTGCACAGTTTTGGGACTTTCATCGCCCCGCTCGAGTTATAAATACATGTGGATGTGACAGATGACAGAAGCTGTGGTTTTCTGATGTGGCTGACAGCATTGCGTCCAATACAAAGTCCCTGCTCTCGTCACAAAGCTTGGTCTCGAGGTGCAGAAGGTGTTCTCAGCCGGTGCAGAGCATGAAAGACACGTCAAGTTATAACCCACGGTGGGCCTGAGTGTCATCGAAACCCACGTGAGAATAATGTGAAGTCAGAGTACACTCTGCACTTTTACCATGATTTGTAATGCCTCCTACCTTGCTTAGAGAGGACGTGGGGCCCTTATTCTGAAATTATTTTCAAGAATGTACCATCTTCCATCTGGAATGTGACATTTCATTACATACTAGCACTACCACCCATACTATTACATGCATTTACGAGACTTTCAAACCCACTTATATCAATAAAATTTTCTGGGAACAAAGTGGAACAATGACAAGATATTAGTTTAATGTGTGTTAAAAAATAAAAGGCAGGCGACATTGGTCCTGGTGTGATTTTTAAATTATTTTAAAAAGAAAAACGACATGATCACATTTGGACTCACTTAAGCAAAAGGTATGGTGAGTGCCACTCCTCACCCAACCCATGAGCTAGACCATTGTATTCATTCATTGAAGGAAAACAGTCACAGTCATGTTTTTTTTCCATCTTTATTTTATTGTTCAAAGACAAACTGCGGTCAGGTGGCCCCACCCTACTGTGCAGCCGCTATTAATTCATAGCAGGAGCAGGTCAAAGCAGTCACCATGGTCGAAAACTCCATGAAGTCCAGCTTTCCATCTTGGTTCATATCCAGAGATCCAATCAGCTTGTCCAGCTCAGAGCTCTTCTGTCCCTGTTGCACAGAGGAACAAAACAGCATAGTGATGTATACTATTATTATACTACACTATACTACTGTATACTATTGGTAAAGCCCAACTGAAAGTCCGACAATTGAAGATACATTTTATTAACACCTAACGTCTTGTTTCTTGCTTGTTTCCGTTTTCTGATCTTTGTATAGGCCACCCATATCTTATAGACCTCAAGCACAGAGAGCGCATTGTACAACTCAGGTGTGTGTGCATTTCAATGGAGTCTTGCTTCTGTCGGGGCATGACACAACACAGAGTGGGGCTGTTCAAAAAGCTGCAGGCAAAGCAAGTTGAAGGTTTGATATGAGGGGAAGGGCAGAGGGAGGGTTGTTCCAAAATATGTGCGCCGTGAAGTAACCATATGCAGTTTTCCAGGAAGTAAAAGTATTGGGATTTGAATATAAAACACAATAAAGTAAAACATTTAGGTATTTATCGTTAAATACAGCTCTGGAAAAAATTAAGAGACCACTCCAATTTTTTCATGAATTAGCATCTCTACATGTATGGCAGCCATCCCATTCCAGTGTCTGTTGAATTCCAACACAGGCACAACTCATGTCAGTAGTTTATAGAATAAATCAAACACATACCTATAAATAGTAAAACCAGAGAAACTGATCATTTGGAATGGTCTCTTAATTTTTTTCAGAGCTGTAGATGTTAAAAACATTATGATATGGAGTATTAGCTAACAAGGTGTCATATTTCATTTAAACTTTAACATTGCGGTGGTTCTCAATCCTGGTCCCTGGGGGCCCACATCTCTGCTGGTTAGGATTGAGAACCACTGTCCTGCAGTACCATGCGTTTATGCATTTTCAGCACTGACAGCCCCAGCGGTAATCGAACCCCTGGCCCCTGTGCCCTACCTATCGAACAGTCACATGCATAGGAAATTCAGTGCATGAATAACACCATTATCTGTCCACAAGGATGTACAGTACCTGGAACAATGCAGGCATCTCCGTCTTCAACAATTCCTTCATCTCACTGTTGCTCAGGGTCTTTCTATCGCCGTCAGTATGGGAGTATTTCTCAAAGATGCCTATCAGTTGACACATGATCATCTGTACGCTCATGGTTGCTGCCGGAGAGGTTGATCAAACAACAAAGAAGAAAATCGTCGACCAACAGAGGTGGGAGAGGTGTGCGGGAGTGGACAGAAGAAGATAAGCAACTCCTTTTATACCCACCTTTCTGAAGGTTGGGTTTAGATTCAATGACAAGAAAAACTAGGAATGTGAAGTGTCTGTACACGTGAAAGGTTCGATTTGGGTGATGGCCACGATTGTGCTAACATAGCCTAAGCCTCGCCTCCCCCGATCACTCCCAAGGTACAATTAGCAGCATTAGTCATTCGCCCTACAGGATTTATTTTTAGTGGTTAAAAAGGCGTTGCCATCTTTAACTAAGACAGACACGCAATTATTTGGTTGAAAGTAGTAAATCATTCAATTATCTGAGACCAAAAAAAACCCTCAATGCATTCCAACTGTTACTCAATTTGGTTTTAAATGCAATACAGTCTTATTACATTGGTTGTCACTTGGAGTACGGTCTCTAGATTTTCCAACTAATACAAGCTCAACACACTATCATGACGTCTCATGTCTATACTGTGATTGTGTGTACAGCTGTGTAAGGTTGGGTATGAGTCACAAGAGCAAAGCTGCTCAGAAACATGAAAACTGAAGTGTGTGAGTATGTGAAAGCATGCATGTGCGTGCACTACATCTGTATATGATGAAATGCATGCTACATTTGGGGGGGGGCAAAAAAAATCTAATGAAATTGTATTTATGGAGCATATTTCATACAGCGATGTAACACTGAGTGCTTTACAAACGTGGTTAAACACTGATCAGGGGTATGATAAAAGAAAGCCCGTAACAGAAAGGGACACAAGAACGTTATTGAATGTATGTTTCGGGATTCTCAAGATTCAGCTCGGGTCAAACCCACAGACCTGCTGAACATGATAAACAAGTTGTGATGATATGGGATGCTGAAAGGGTGAGAAAGGAACGGCTGTGAAGCGTCGTGGTTAACACCTCCAAGCCTAGGGTATGTACTGTATATCTCCAGCCGCTGTGCTGGCAATGAGTTGTGTGGTGTGAGGTTGTTTGTTCTCTTCAGTGTAGGAGTGTCTCTCTGGAGCTTTCAACACTTTTAATCCCTCTTAAACTGGCTGGCAAGTGGTTCAATTCTCTTGAGAATAAATAGGTGCAGCACTGGGCAGATATTTACCAAGTGCCACAAACTGGAAGTGCAGGTTTGTCAAAGAATGACATGACCCAGGATACTCGCACAGGAACCTCGGGTGTGACATTTTCATTGAAAGGAATGGGCATTATTCATTGCCCAACTCGAGCAATGAACAATGTCTCATCAGTTCACGCTCTACTGTAAGTGAAGTTTGCATTTTCAGAGAAAGTTTCTTATTTAGCCATGACCAAAACCTTAACCAAATTGTTTTAGTTGCTTAATCTATTGTCAAAATCCTCCCTCCCGGGTGGAAGAATGTAATCTTCACACTTGCATGCAGAGTATGTACAAAATGAGGCCGAGGAGAAACAGCTTCGACCGCCACAGACACTGTTTCCATTTCCTGTCAATGACCTATTCTGTAGAGGTCACGTAACACCACAGTTTCCACTCTGCGTCCGTCACACAGTTGCAAAAGCTCTCACAGATTATGAGAACAAATCTCATTTGTTCGCAGTATGATCAGGTCAAAGCAGAAGCAGTGTGTTGGTAGTCTTGGCTTGAGTCAAACACATATTTGTCTGTAGAGAGACACACACCCCAGCCTTGCTGAAATGAACTCAGACCGTGAAGATGGATAATGCTTAGTTTATAGAACAATTGTGGATATTTACATTGTTTTATGGTCACTTACAAATGCATACATGCAGGTAAAGGAAATATAAAGTAAATGAATATACATGCAGAAAAGGGATCATCATCCGCTGCTTTTGGACTCCACACGCTCAAAGTAGTCGAAGGATTCATACACTGGCACTTGACACTGAGAGAGAGAGAGTGTGTGTGTGAGAGAGAGAGAGAAAATCACTACATGCAGCGTACTTATCTCTTGTATCTCTCTGCCAATACAGTATATGTGATATAGGCACATGTCAAACAACAAGGGTAATGCTAAATATGTATATATATATATATATATATAGTATCATTAAATGATGTATTTGAATGTGTGACATTTAAAACTGAGTAGGTGAGCATTAGGCACAATTCAGAAAGAGGCTGTTGTGTTGTGTAACAACATTTCTCTAATGTCATTAATAATGACATTTCAACACTGGAAGTGGGGAATTACCAATGGACTTTTTGCAGCTATATTGAACCACACATACTTAATAGGCACAGTAAAGTTTGTTTTTTTAACCAGCTATAAAGGGCTTAACATATTGTAACAATGTATTAATAAGGATGTAGCTTTTGTTATTGCATTCTTGTTAGTCTCACAAAGCGTCACAATATTATTATTACATCGGTTAAAAATGAAGTCATAATACATTAGCCGTGAATTTATTACATTAAGACAAGGGTGTGTCCAATCGTGCCATGGAGGGCCGAGGGTATGCAGGTTTTCATTCCGACCGAACAATAATCCAGGTGATTCAACCGGTTATCACACCCTCAACCAGAGAGGAGGGCCTAACCAGTGAAATCACCTGGTGTCGTCTTTGGTTGGAACGAAAACCTGCATACACTCGGCCCTCCATGGCACATGATTGGACACCCCTGCATTAAGAGGTTGGAAGGAAATTATGAAAAAATTATATGACTACAACTTGACTAAAACTAGTCTCCATTAACTTCAGATAACCACTGGACGAAAAAAAAAATATGCCAAGAGTGAAATTCTTGACTTTCTGCCAATTGGCTACCTGATGCATGTTCCACATTTTCATCTCCTTCACATGCAAAGAAAAAAGAAGAGTGAATGGAATGGAAAATGTTGGTGAAATAGATGTGACAAAGACTAAAATGGCCAAAGATTTTGCTCACTAAGCTATGATTAAATGATCAAAACAATTTCAGTCCAAACACAAAGAAAATCTAAAATTGTTGGCAAAATTAACACCGGCCACCGGGGTCACTCAACATAATCAATAATGAAATCAATTCAAAGAGTTATGAAACTATTAGTATCTGCATAGATGGATGCAGAAGTTTCTATATGTACATGTGTGCACAGCGCAGTGCTTCAATATGCTTTTCAGCATTTACTGTGTCAATCAGACTCAAGAAAACAGCATGAACGAATTCAACTGAAACCCTCTTCACTGAAAAAAAAGGAATGTGAGTTTTGACGTGTTAAATTTCCCACTTTTTTAGTCAATGCACCACTTCTGTGCTCAAGTGTCTGTGAACGCAACGCTCGTGGACTCACCCATTGAGAAGAACCTCTGGAGGAGCTGGTACTGCGTCCATCCGCCTCCGCCTCCTCAGAGTCAACATGGGGAACCTCGTAGATCACCTTGGCTGCTCGATCTGAACCTGTGGGTCCAACACACACACACACACACACACACACACACACACACAAACAGTAATGAAAATGTGTAGTAGCAGGCATCTTTAAGCTTTATTTATCCAGGGATGAATAAAGAATCCTTTCCTACAGCATCTTGCTTCACATTCATAGTTACAGTACACACAGTCACACTGGATGATAGTACAACCACAGTACTACTACTACCACTATCACTACCACTACCAGCACAAAACCTGCAAGTGTTCAGCTTTGGTCTTTAAAGGTGGTGCTTCCCTAGAATGTCTCAGCCCCAACATACAGCCTGTTGGGTGCTGCCATATTTCTCCTGTTGAGATGATGTTTTTTTTCTTTTTAAGATAATTACAAGTAATTTCTGCTTTATTATACATGATGCAATGGAGATTGTACAGAGGAAATTTATACTGAGGAAACTATAGCCACTTCCCTTTTTCACATCTGACCCATGGGCAGTATTATCACATATTTTCTTCCTCATCTCCTAGAAGCCATAATGTTATGAAAACCTGCTGTGGTACTGGGACACTCCATCGATTCAGTTTCTGATGCATTGTTTTAAATTGAATAGTTTTAAAATGCTTTATTTGGTACCTTGTCTCCGCTGCAGAGTCCAGAAGCAGATGAGGGCGATGACGAGCAGTGGAGCCACAACAGCCAGGGAAATTATGGTGGGAACGGGTAGACCCTGACTCACAGGATTCTCTTGCTGGTCTTCTTTAAAAAAAATGTTTTTTTAAAAGTATAGTGTAGTGTATCCAGTCAACATCATCAGTGGTTGTACAGTTTGATTATCACCTCCAAAACACTCAGAGACAAAATTGTAATAAATGGTGAACGGCAGTCAATTCAATTGAATTTATCGTCCATTGAAAAGGAGGAACAAACTGCACCTAAGATTTGACAAATATGGGGTTTTTTTTCAAGTCTGATACATTTTTTTTTTTTGGATTGAAGCTGCGGATATTTCATGCTAATAATCAATATCTTTAAAATTGGCCATTTTAAATGAAAAAATTGCGCAATATTCCATTTTGACAGTGTGGAAAAGCCTCTGGAGCAGGATTTAGACCACGGAACAGTAAAAGTCTCCACTGAAAGCCAGAATAAGAGTCGATTCAGGTTAAGGGCTTTGCATAGACAACCAGTATAGCATTGACTACTTCTACAACACATACGTAATCAATCAAACTGCATCATATCCATCATATCAGAAGTGGACAATGCTGACTGGCGCTTAATAAAAGGCCAACATCAGCATCATAGAGTGTTTTGATACCTACCATTGGCTGTGTCGTGTCTGGCCAGAACAGTGATCACGGTGCCGTTTCCTTGGGCCTGGCTGAAAAATGGTACCTCCCGAGACACCTTGCAGATGTATGGACCTGAATCATTTCTGGTGATATTTGACCAGGTCAGAGTTGAACAGTTACACTTTCTCAGAGGTCCCTGACATCGGGAGGTATTGAGAGCTTCAGTCTTAAAGCTCGTACCCTCAGCACTAATTTGTGTTTTATTTTTCAGCCAGTTAACTTTTCCTAATGTGATGTTAATATTCCAGCAGCATTCTATGTGGACAGTTTCCCCCTCCACAGTGTTGACACCAGGAGACTGGGTCACAACAAATGTGGTTGTAGATGGAACACCTAAAAATAAAAAAAATTAAAAAAGAGACCGATAAATGATTCATTAGTTCATTACAAGACCTTACATACTGCATCATTTCAACTCCTAAACTTTTACTAGACACAGATGTTTTTTTGAACTGATCAACGGCTCAGTAAAGTCACGATGCTCTACACAGAATGTAGCGAGAGTTCACATATCACTAAGTGTTGCTCTGAACCTTTACCAGGCGCAAGCCGGATGAACACGCACTTTCATGAGTTCAAAACACTGATTGAAAAGATACAACAGATACTAATGTTTGCTAAAGTGCTGTCAAATTTGCTGCTGAAAGCGTTTTGACGCTATAAGATAAGCAGTGATACATTTTATGCATAATACAAGTATTCTGTATCTTGATCTCGATCTGTGGTTTTACCACATATGCATCAATGTTTAAGAGCTAATCACTGTCCTGTAGCAGCATCACTACAGCCATGTCATAAGGAATACTATGCTCCTACAACTTGTTCTTGAGCACATGTCCAATTAGTTTGATCCATCCTTGAAGCAGCAGTCCTTAAAAAGTCAAAAGGTGCAGAGTAGATGTGTTTCTACTTACTCCAAGATGACAGGGCAGAGAGCGAGGCCAGCAGCAGACAGCTCAGTAGAAGCTTCATCATTCTACATTGATTTAACTCTGACTCCTGCCACTCACTAATGTCGTTAAAAGTCCCTCCCACCGCTAACACACACGCAGACAAAAAGCGCAAGAATCATAGCGTCATCATCCTGAGGTGTTAAAAACCACAGCTTCTGGTTCCCTTCCTCTTTTAGATGAACAAAAGGCGTTTGGTCTTACTAAATAGATGGATGTGTGTTTTCCCCTCTCTGCTCTCTTGTATAAAACTTGAAGAAAAGACATTTTGTACAGTTTGTGCAATCAATGAAAAAAAACCCTTCTATGTTCATGCAAGACTGAAAGTAGTAACAGAGTAAAAAAAGTGATGATTTGATCAAGGGGCCACAGGCATGAGCATAAGCTAATCAGAGAAATACACTTACAGAGGTAGATTAAAGGAACACACCAAGTTTCTGGGAGTTTGCCCCATTGGTCAATTTACTTGTGATGACATTAAGTGATGAGAACATACACACCAAAATCATCCATATGTCCCAACAGTGCTCTTTGCTAACTCTTAGCATACACTATGTACGGTGCTAGGCTCCATGCTAACACTTTAACATACACTATGTTGCGTGATAGTAGGCTCCATGCTAACACTTTAGCATACACTATGTTGAGTGACAGTAGGCTCCATGCTAACACTTTAGCATACACTATGTTGAGTGACAGTAGGCTCCATGCTAACACTTTAGCATACACCATGTTGAGCGACAGTAGGCTCCATGCTAACACTTTAGCATACACCATGTTGAGCGACAGTAGGCTCCATGCTAACACTTTAGCATACACTATGTTGAGGCTTTGAGAAGAAATCTCACTGATCTGTCAGCAGTATGATCAGGTCAAAACAAAAGCAGACAAGTGTGTTTTGACTTGTGTCTCCAATACAAACACATATCTGTCTATAAAGATAAACACACACACACACACACACACACACACACACTTGAAATGAACTCAGACCATGGTGAAGGATAATGCTTAGTTTATAGAAAAATAGTGGATATTTACATTCTTATATTATTTACAAACGGTACAAAAAGGTAAAAAATAAAAAAAATAAAAAAATGTATATTGTGGCAGACTGGGGTATCTGCCACTGAAAGACTGAAAATGACTACATCCTCCAGTTGATAACATCTACATCTTGGCCCAGCTGAGGGGCGTTAGTAATAAGACCGATGGGAGCTGATTGCCTCAACAAAAAGCCCTAAGAGTGGAATCTGCAGTCCACAGGAGAGATTAGCCAGGGGGGCTGCTGAAGGTCCTCTTGACAGATTTTATTTCTGGTAATAACTTTGATAAACTTAAAATAAAGTTAATTAAGAGTAGTATATTGTTTGAATCCTGCCTATAGCGTCATCTGTGCCAGGAAACTGCCCTCAGATTGGGCTTGTGACAGCTGTTTTTTCCTCTGAGGAGCCACACTATACATGCCGAAAAGGAATCCTCATTGGCTGCCTTTGGACTCTGCACACTCAAAGTCAAAGGATTCATACACTGTAACTTGACACTAAGAGAGAGAGAAGAAAAAAAAATCACTACATGCAGAGTATGTATCTTTCTACCAATACAGTATGGGATGTAGGCATATGTCAAACAAGAGTAATGCTAAATATGTATAGCATTATATGTATGTGCCTAATGGTGTGAGCATGAGGCACAATTAGTCAGTAACAGGCTGTTAGTTGTGTAATTACATTGTCAGTCAGTTATTACATCACCAATTGCCAACAATTAATTTTTGCTTAAGAACATTATGAAAAAAACCCCATTGGCAAACAACCTTATTAAATTTTCAGCCCATTTAGAGGGACATTTTATTATATTTTGACAAGTTTTTACATTGTCGGTTACATTTACAATTTCATGGTCAGTTGCAAACAGTTAATTTTTGTTTAAGAAAATTATGAAAAACAACCACCAACAACCTTAGTTTATATAACTACAGCTTAACTAGTCTCTGTGAACTTCAGATAACCACTGGACTAAAATGATTTGATCAATAAAAATATGACAAGACTAAAATTCCTAACCAGAATAAAAGGACTGATGATGTAGATGTTGAGTTTTTTGACATTTTGCTAAAGGTCGTGCATTTAGAGTACTTGATGCATGTTCCACACTTTTAACCATCTCCCTCGCATGCAAAGGGATATTGAAAACTTTGCTCACTAAGCTTGGATTGAATGACTAAAATGACTAAAATCTGTGCATGTTTGCACAGCGCAGTGTGCATTTCTGTGCACAAGGGACTTAACGTAAACTCAACGCCCATAGACTCACCCACTGAGAAGAGCCTCTGGAGGAGCTGGTAATGTGTCTATCCACCTCCTTAGAGTCAACATGGGGAACCTTGTAGATCACCTTGGAAACTTGCTCTGAACCTGTAGGCCCAACACACACACACACATGATTGATTTGTTACACAGAATGCAACCAAAGCTGTAATGAAAATGTGTAGTAGCAGGCATCTTTAGGCTTTATTTATTCAGGGAAAGTCAACTGTGCTCCAAAATCCTTTCCTACAGCATCTTGGCCGCAGCTCGTGACGTCATCCACACTGTGACTGCCTGGCTCCAGACACAACACCCCAGTGCCTTCATGGCGATCTCTGGGGATTTCAACCATGCCTCCCTCTCATCTACCCACCTTTAAACAGGGAGGACAGGAGGAGTACAGAGGCCTGGTGGAGGACTTTGTGGTGTGGTGTGAGCAGAACCACCTACAGCTCAACGTCACTAAAACAAAGGAGAATGTGGACTTCAGAAGGACTAGGGCCCAGCCGGATGTGGAGACGGTTGGGTCCTACAAATACCTGGGAGTGCACCTGGACAACAAACTGGAATGGGCCGGCAACACCGAGGCCCTGTACAAGAAGGGCCAGAGCCGACTCTACTTCCTGAGGAGGCTCAGGTCCTTCAACATATGCAGTTCTCTGCTGCATATCTTTTTAACGCCGTGGACTGAGGACTGTGTTGCCCCCTCACCACTTATCACCCTGCACTTTATCCATTCATTAACTCTGGTGAATGGCATGGTGAATGAATCTTGTGAATAAATGGAACATATATCCAGTCTTATTGAGTATTCTAGTATTTATCTCTTTTTTCAGCTGTATATGAATTGGAACCACCAGCTGCTTCTCTAACCTCTAGTCTACCTCTGTATTAATATTGCTGTAACACAAACCTGTGTCAGAATGTTCCCCTTTGGTCTTTAAAGGTGGTGCTTCCCTAGAATTTATCAGCTCCAACATACAGCCTGTTGGGTGTTGCCATATTTCTCCTGTTGAGATAATGGTTTTTTTTCTTTTTAAGATAATTACAAGTAATTTCTGTTTCATTAGTCATGATACAATGGAGGTTTGCACTGGGGAAAATTGGAGAGCGGATACTGAGGAAACTAAGGCCGCCCATGGGCAGTATCATCATCTTTTCTACCTCATCTCCTAGAAGCCAAAATGTTATTAAAAAAAACAAAAACCTGCTGTGGTACTGGGACACTCCACCGATTCAGTTTCTGATGCATTGTTTTAAATTGAATAGTTTTAAAATGCTTTTTTTGGTACCTTGTCTCTGCTGCAGAGTCCAGAAGCAGATGATGAAGAGGAGCAGTGGAGCCACAACAGCCACAGAAACCATTGCAGGAACCGGTCGAGGCATATTCACACGATGCTCTTGCTGGTCTTCTGAAACAAAAGGAATTGTATAGTTAGTCTAAGATCTAGTCAACATCACTGGTGGTTCTACAGTTTCATTATCACCTCCAAAATACTTCAGTCTAGTCAATGTAATTTTACCTGAAATGGGATTCGTATGATTTCATAAAAGGGCAGAACCTAAAAACTAGAAATTGTTATAAATGGTGAATGGCAATCAAGGCCGAATGAAGAGGTTTTCATCTTTTAGATTTTATCGTCCATTGAAAAGGAAGAAATTGCAACTAAGGTTTGACCAATATGGGTTTTTCAAGTCTGATACAGACATATTTTTGGATTGAAGCTGCCGATAGCCAATATTTCATGCCAATAATCAATAATATAATAATCTTTAAAATTGTAAATGTAAAAAATCCCCCCAAAATTGCCAATATTCACCATTTCCCCCAGAATTGTATTTTCGTCAGGGTGAAAAAGCCTCTGGTGCATGATTCAGACACTATGTCTCCATTGAAAGCCAGAATAAGAGTCGATTCAGGTTAAGGGCTTTGCATAGACAACTAGTATAGCATTGACTACTTCTACAACACATACGTAATCAATCAAACTGCATCATATCCATCATATCAGAAGTGGACAATGCTGACTGGCGCTTAATAAAAGGCCAACATCAGCATCATAGAGTGTTTTGATACCTACCATTGGCTGTGTGGTGTCTGGCCAGAACAGTGATCACGGTGCCGTTTCCTTGGGCCTGGCTGAGAAGTGGTTCCTCCAGAGACACCTTGCAGATGTATGGACCCGAATCATTTCTGGTGATATTTGACCAGGTCAGAGTTGAACAGTTACACTTTTCGATTCTCAGAGGTTCCTGACATCGGGAGGTATTGAGAACTTCAATCTTAAAGCTCGTACCCTCATCAAGATTTGTTTTATTTTTCAGCCAGTTAACTTTTCCTAATGTGATGTTAATATTCCAGCAGCATTCTATGTGGACAGTTTCCCCCTCCACAGTGTTGACACCAGGAGACTGGATCACAACAAATGTGGTTGTAGATGGAACACCTAAAAATAAAAAAAAGAGAGACCGATAAATGATTCACTACTTCATTACAAGACCTTACATACTGCATCATTATAACATCTGTGTCAGGTAAAAGTTAAGACGTTGAAGAAGTTGTGTTCCACACATTTCACTTCCGGGTGCAAAGTAATCAAAGTGTTGCTCTTTACACTTCTTTACCAGGCGCAAGCCAGATGAACACACATATACACTGATTGAAAAGATGCAGGTTCAAATTGTGAGAAGCTAATGTTCGCCAAGACTAATATCAACTTTTTGTCATCATCTTGACACTTCAGTTATTCTTGAGCACAAATCCAATTATTGACCCATCTCTGCACCTTTGACTTTCAAATGACTGCTGCTTCAGAGTAGATGTGTTTCTACTTACTCCAAGATGACAGGGCGGAGAGAGAGGCCAGAAGCAGACAGCTCAGTAGAAGCTTCATCATTCTACATTGATTTAACTCCGACTCCTGCCACTTGCTCATGTTGTTCGAGTCCCTCCCACCGCTAACACACACGAATAATAGTCATCTGTCAATAATAGTCTTGTTGAGAGTTTCTCTAGAATTTTGGTAGAGAGGTGTTAAAACCACAGCTTCTGGTCACCTTCCTCTTCAGATGAACAGAAGGCATTGTGGTATTATTTAATAGATTGTTTGGATTGAAAAGTGTGTTTTCCCCTCTCTGCTCTCCTGCGTAAAACTTGAAAAAAAGATTTATACTGTTCTTACATTCAAAGAAAAGTCCAAAAGACCAAAAGTCCCCTTCTATGTTGATGGTAGACAAAGTAGTAACAGAATGAAAAAATGCATGTTCACCAACAGATTTGATGAAGGGGCCACAGGCATGGAGCGTAAACTAATCACAGAAATACACTTACAGAGGTAGATTAAAGGAACACACCATGTTTCTGGGAGTTTGTCATCTTCTTGTCACTTAACACGTAAGTTGACACATCTTTAGCATACACTATGTTGAGACAGTAGGCTCCATGCTAACACAAATTCATAGAAATATTTCTCAAAGATCTAAAAGAAAATGGATTTCTATCAGTTCCAAATAATTGAACAATAAGTATCAACTGAGTAAAAAAAGTGTATGCGTTTGCATCATTTATCAAAAATGTTTTTAGACTGTATATATAAAAAATATATTCAAAATCTGATAAAAAAAATATCAACATGGTTTTCAAATCTATTCTACCTATTTGACATGTCACAACTTTTCTGGAAGAACAGACTACAGTCTAGTGAGTTTACAAAAATGAAACTAGATTTCATCTTCCCTCTCTTTCTTCCATTTATCCTCTTTAAGAAAGACAAAAACAGGGAAAACCCATCCAGAGATCATTTTGAAATGATTCTGACAAACCAAGGATGGCTTTGATGAGGCGTCTTAATTTTTATCCTCCATCTTGCCTCCCTCTTCTACATCACGTCTTTTGCATTACTTCAGTAGGTTGTGGGATGTTGATAAAAAGGAAGTAACAGGGTGGTTATCTGACAAGACAGCACAGGAAATGTCCTTTGGCGTGTTCACTGGAGGAGAGAAACGCTGCTGTAATGTCACAACAGCAATATTCTGTTGAAGTACCTAATGCACGTTGTATCTCTGTCTCAAATACTGGTTTGCTTTCAGAGAAAATCTTAAGATGTGTTCAATATGAATGAATTACCTCTGCTAAGGGTTTGTTCTCTGCCAGCTTATCTGAAGTATCTGCATGCACCAACTTTCAAACAGCCATGTTAGTAGCATGCATTGCCACCCCTGACAATGTACATGTTAAAATAATGATCTTGCAGTTGGTACTGACATTCAAGGGCACCACACCGTATGGCAGAGCCTCCAATTGACCATAAATGGAGGAGACTACCTGGAAGAAGAGAGGGGACCCCAGCTTTCTCAGTGGCTTGTATCCGTTTGCGCTTCGCTACAGTGCAGCCTACTTTTATTAACAGATTCTCACTATGAATACCCTGGTGCCTCCAGCAAACAGGTTGAGGTTTGAAGCAGAGAGTGCGCCTCGTTTTGTCCTCGTTACGAAGCGGCTTGCACAACCTCATTTGCAACCTGTACAGCTTGACTTTTGTCTCTACTTGCTGACCTGTGCACATCAAAGATGAACTCAAAACAGACAACGAACCACAGAGTGGAACAGTAGCAGGAGCGGAACAGATGTTGCAGACCGTGGCAACGCAAACTTGCAGATCGACTTGCGGCCTTGTTTTAGCTTTGTGTTTGGATTGTGGAATAGAAAAGAAATAAAGAAAAGAAATGGGAAAAACAAAAACCACAATGTTTTCACCCAACAGCAACAATAGGAGTCAGAAAACCTGTGGTGTGCATGCATCATTATGTTGATCACTGTTCGGTCAACACCTACATAAGACCCTGGCTTATGAAGACAGTAGGTACTCTATGCTTCATGTTTAACAAAAACCAAGCTTTGCTTTTACCAATAATGCAAACCTAATGAATTGGCAGGAAGAACAGTGCAGAGTAACAAGACCCAACCAAGACCGAGCCGCATTTTTATATCCTCCACAAAAGCCTGCACATATATATGGCAGATATTCTTTTTATTTTATTGTTATTTTTCTTATTTCTTATAACTTTTCATATATTTTAGTGTGAATTTCTCTATTTTATGTTGTATTCTTGACCTCTTGGCCTTTTACAGTACTTGCTTTTATTCTTGTTTTTTATTCTTCTCAAGTCAAATTCCTTGTATGTGAAAACATATTTGGCAATAAAACTGATTCTGATTCTGATATAAATCCACAACTTCCTCATCTTGTGCTGATGGAACAGGGCATGGAATTTCCAACCAAGACAATGTAATCATCAGGAGACACTGTTTTATTCCCTTCCTTCCACACTTCCTCTCCTTCCTGTTCGCTGTTGTGCTCGTCCTGCATGGGTGACTCTTCCACCAGCCACTATCCATCCACTGCACTGTCTTCTCATCTCTTCTTCTTCTAATCTCCATCTCTTCTTCCTCTCTGGGCTGAAGTGGGTTCACTTCTAGCAGCAGCTGAAACATGAACGCGCTCATCGATCAACTCCAAATGGATCATGGATGCTCTTAATGCATGGTGTAATTGTCTTATCATCAATGGCTTATGAAGGTAACACAGAGTGAATATGGAAAGGTACCTGGTTTGAGCCCTCTACTGTTGAGGTAGAGGAAAGTGCAAAAGGAGGATGAAGGGCAGACACCGGGAGACAAAAATAAACATCCAGGAATTCATCCACCGAGACAGCTGGTGAATTACTATCACCAATATTACTTTGAGGAAGCCTCTTTTGACATCAACTACTGCCTTGGATTGAGGAACCACATCAGACCGCTTTGAGATGTTGAAGTTGGGCTTAAGTTTCTAAAAACAAAACTTAATTTTATTGGCATTGAACAAGTATAGGCAGCAAAAATGAGGCTTTCCCCATTTATTGGACTCCATTGCGACTATGCCCCAAACCAGGGTCCATGTATATATGTTGAAAAAAAATAGTGTCTGAGACAAAGACTGTTAGGCAAGGTTTTGTTGCAATACTTGCTTAACCACTAGCAACACGTTGCATCATGCAACACACCACAATGAAACACTCCGATGCAAACATATGGTGTGGTTAAGTATAAATATGGTTTCAGGTTGGACTTTTTTGCACCACCTTTCTAGTGAGAAACATCCCTGGTTGTGCAGATGTATTTTGCACTACAACCGCAAATCTAGTATATTCAGTAATGTGTTTTTACTTGTTTGTGGTACAAGTTATTGAATGAATATCCAAGACCAAGCTAACTTTACTCTGATATCATACACACGCACTCCAGTCACAGCTAAATGCAACAAATTCACACCCTCTCTGGGGAGGGAGGGAGGAGGGGGTCAAAAGGCATTATGGGAAACGTAGGCAATCTGACTGAAGTAGACAAGGCAGCTTAAGGGAAAGTGGGCACAATAAAACGGTAAATAACGCTTGTTCAATGCATTCCAGGAGTTGTTTTGTGATCATCACAGACTGACGACATCCAAGGAGGAGTGTAGGAGTATCTGAGGGTGGATTTTTCCTTCAAGCATAAGCTGTGTTACATAATGCTCAGCAAGTAACCCATTCATGGCCAGAATAACCGGAGTAACGAATCCCAAACAAAGTAAATTCACTCACATTAGTTGACATATACAAAAACAGCCTCAAATCTCAAATGTTTCTAGGCATGCATTTGTTTCCAAGAGGATTTGTAGAAAAAAAAAAGACTATTATGAGTCTTTAGCAACACACCCCAACAGACATGTATGTAGGTGGTATGTCCCCCCCGCTTCTGTTGCTTTTTCCAGATGTTTTTTTCTGGTTACTTTTTCTGCCTGACTAACTTTGACTAATGGTGCCAAAACTTCAGGTGCATATTTTAACTGAAATGTACCAATGCTGTCAACAACATGGGCGCTGAAATATATTGACACACCAGAAGGGGGCGCACAAATCCCACTGTATGTTTATAATTAGTTTAGATTAGATTCAATTTTATTGTCATTGCACAGAGTACAAGTACTGAGACAACGAAATGCAATTTGGCATCTAACCAGAAGTGCAAATAGCAGTAGTATGTGTGCAGAGTATGTACATATGTATAGTGTTAATATAAATATTAAATAAACACTAAGGGAAGATATGAATATGCTCAGATATATACAGTATGGACAATATGAATGTATGAACAGTGAAATGAATACTCTAGATATGTAGAGTATAAATAATAGTGGCAGTATTAACAGAATGAACAGAGTGAGATGAATACTCTAGATATGTACAGTATAAATAAAATATATGGTGCAATGGTATACGTACTGCAAAAAAATATAGATATATAGTATATAGTGCAGGTGTGGTGGACTGTGAGGTGTTCAGGGGTGGGGGGGCTGCTATCACCGTGGTGCAGAGTTCAGTAAGGTAACAGCTGAGGGGAAGAAGCTGTTCCTGAGCCTGCTGGTCCTGGAACGGACGGACCTGTAGCGCCTCCCAGAGGGGAGGTGAGCACAGAAACTTAAAGCTGGCGACACGCTCAACCTTCAAGACCAAGCCAACAGATGATGCGGATGGGGGTGTGTGTGCTGGCTTTTGACTTCCTGAAGTCCACAATGAGCTCCTTGGTCTTCTTGGTCAGCGCACCACGCCGCCAGGTGCTGGACCTCCTCCCTGTAGGCTGACTCATCATTGTTGTTGATGAGGCCAACCACCGTTGTGTCGTCTGCAAACTTGATAATGGTGTTGGAACCATGTACAGGTGTGCAGTCGTAGGTGAAGAGGGAGTAGAGGAGAGGACTCAGCACACAGCCCTGTGGGACGGGTGAGGGTTGAGGAGGTGTGGTTGTCTAACCTAACATACTGGGGTCTGTTGGTTAGGAAGTCCAGTATCCAGTTGCAGAGGGAGGTGTTGATGCCAAGGTCACTGAGTTTGGTGATCAGTTTGGAGGGGATGATGGTGTTGAATGCTGAGCTGAAGTCGATGAACAGCATTCGGACATAGGTTTTGTTGTTGTCCAGGTGGGAGAGGGCAGAGTGTAGTGCCATGGAGATGGCGTCCTCCGTACACCTGTCCTGGCGATAGGCGAATTGGAAGGGGTCCAGTGTGGGTGGCAGGGAGGTTTTGAGGTGAGCCAGGACCAGCCTCTCAAAGCACTTCATGATGGTGGGGGTGAGTGCAACTAAAAGTCATTAAGGCTCGCTGCGGTGGAGGGTTTTGGCACCGGCACGATAGAGGTGGTTTTGAAGCATGTGGGGCCAGCTGCTTGGGCCAGTGACAGGTTGAAGATGTCAGTCAGGACCACAGACAGCTGCCCAGCACAGGCCCAGGAGAGCACAGGGGATGTGTTGGTGGGCTTGTAATCTGTTATGGCCTGGATGCCTCGCCACATGCGTTGGGGGTCGGAGTTGTTGTTGAAGTGCTCCTCAATCCTCAGCTTGTGGCAGTGCGTGATGCCCAACTTCATTTGAGTAGCTTTACTATTGATGACATACCCAGTTCCCTTTAGCTATTGAACATCCTTATTATCAACTAAATATCACAATTAGTCTAAATCATTTAGTCAGACTAGACTAAAAATACCTCTTGGTTTTTGATACAGTCATCATTGTCCAAACCAGTCCAAACATGTAATTCCTGGAGTTGACTGGGGGTGGCATTAGCCTGAAGGTTCAAGAAGCAGCCATGTGACTGGATCCATCTGCTCAAAACCATCATCTGGCCGATAAGAGACTGGCTGGACAGCTCTCTGCACCCACAAACCAAGGGGAGTCATGGCCTCTGGCTCAGCTACAGTGGGGAGATCACAGCCTGCTTTCATCTGTACTGTCTATTGCTGCAGTACGTGAGTCTCTTTGCACCATTAAGGTTTTATGCACAGTAGCAATTAGCCTAAGGGCCTTAGTGTTTCAGCGTAAACTGGCCCTTCCATTACAACATACCTCATTACCATCTTGTCTGCATGTTTGCAGAGGACAGAGGGAAAAGTTGAAATAGTGCATCAGTTTTAGCAATTATCAGAGTCATTTAAGTGCATCCAAAAATCACAGGCCATTTGGGTTTTGAGAAAATGAGTTAAATCAAATCTTTAGTACTGCAGGGAGGTTCTCGCAGGCACACGATTTGCCATGAACAATGATAATCATAACCAGGCCACCAACAGCCTTCGTCCTCTGGGGTAAACATTGAGGCTACTAGGCCTATTCATTGCATTCACATTTCATGGTTTCCCACAGTAAGGTTAAATAGTCAAGGTGAGCTGCCTTAAAAGAAGACCCCTGCTTTGACTCATTTACAATTAAATCAAGAGAGTAAAAGCAATGTTGAAGACTGTGTCCAACCACAGCATCTGCTGGCCAAAAGCAGCATTGTGAGCAGTATTACGTTGTGTCAGTAAAATAATGTGGACATAAGCCAGTCACAATACCAACATATCCTGTCTAAAGGTTTTGTGCCACTGCAACTCATGACTTCTTACTTTTTCCTCTGCATATACTGGGAGCCTTTGTTGGGCTGATATAAATTTGACTTGTCAAACACAACCTGAATAGAGTTCATTTCCCTTGCAAATTACAAAAAAATTTCAGAAAAAACAGTTTGTTCTAGTGTAGCCCAGCCAGTTACAAATCACTTTTAACAAGAGTGATTAGATTCTTTAAACAAGAATAGTCTAAAACGATTGTAGCATCAGATTCAAAGATCAGAGTGGAAATCCCCTCCTGCAGTTGTTGTAGAAGTCAACCATTATGCTCAAGTTAAAAGCTTCAACTTTTCTCCTGGAGTGTGTTCACCATGAATGTTGTGTCTCACCTCCACACTGACTTATATCTGGGGGTTCACCGGGGAGAAGTCCCGCTGCAGGGTCTGGGGCAGACCTGGACCCTCATGCTGTCCACTGGAGCTCAGAGCAGACTGAACGCCATCCCGGTCTGGGGGACGAAAAGGAAACATGTCACATGAGACCCCACTACCCCGGAATATCCTGAAGAAGCAACATAAATCTATACGTCATGTACATATTTCTAAACACCTTCTGAAGACACATTATGGCAAAGGCCATATTCTACTATAGCAATGTCACTAGTTATAAAAATTGCATTTCTCACACTTTGTGAAAGAAAGATTACAAAAACAATTTCTGTTATTGTGATTGAATTGGAAAGAGTGTAGCAGCTATTTATATATATATATATATATATATATGTATACATGCAGTCAAATCAAGTCTATTCGTCACATGTAGTAGATACAGCAGGTGGGTTCCATACAGTGAAATGCTTACTTACAAGCCCTACCTACAGTGCAAAAGACACTAGAATCAAAATTAAGTAGAATTAAAACAATAAAAATAAATATATTCAAAGAAATTAGATATAAAGTGCATAAGTACAGGACGT
>CABFOQ010053545.1:31022-46351 GCA_900660455.1 Gephyroberyx darwinii
CAGCTCTGCTTGGCTGCTTAAAACATGGTGTTATCGTGTAATGACCTTTGACCTGGCTGTTATGGTAGAGAGCCAAACTTTGAAATACATGCCCATATCTATCTTATCAAGGAGCATCATGCTTCACTGAGCTGCAAGAAGTACACTATGAGAATGCTACAACTGTGTGTGCATGTGTGTGGGGTGGCTGCCTTTGTTTGTACACACAAGGTGTTGATAGTTACCACTAGTAAGAGGAGAAGATTAGCTAGGTGACTAAACACCCACACCTTAGTCATCCAGTCAGTCCAGCGGTGAGCGGATGGAAACACAAAACCTTCCTGCAAAAGTGATTGTGTCAGTGGAAAAATCCCTCAGTCCATATCCTCAACAGCTGAGAAGTACAGACTATTAATGTTTTGTCTTTTGATATTTTTTCTCCTGTGTTTGCCAGCACTTGAAAGCATAAACTTTGACCTGACCTGGTGTGTGTAAGAAAGTCAAAGGAGTTGTGAAGTGTTGAGCTGTCGTTTTTGCTAGTACTGATTCATAAAGTACAGACGGGTAGAAATATGTGAACCCCTCCCATGTTATCCTTGTCTGTTCTGCTTTCGCTGTAAGTCAAGCACGGAAGTCAGGCCTCAGGGTGCTGGCTCCTGTCTGAAAGCCTCATTCCATTCAGATCATAGGTCATAAATACTCCGTGACTGTCTGCATTCACACATAATTCACAACATAACATTTTACCAGGCTAAAACACGTTTTTGGAAAATGTACATCATTCTAAAATTCAAAACCCAAAGTCACATGCCAGGAGTCAAAGCAAATAACTTGATGGTCAGACTTGTTCCACACAATGGAGAAAATAAACATATTACGCAATAGCTGTCATCAAAATTTAGCACACCGATTCAGTATTGGCAGTGGAAGTGGTATGTTGCATCTATCATTCTCATGTGCATACCACACCAGTGTGCTCAGTGCTCTATAGTACTTGTTCAACGGCAGTTTCGGGCAGCCCCTTTCAGCCCCCTGCCATAATGCAATGGATTCCTGCATCTGTAAGTAGGGCAACCATGGCAGAAGAGTACCTGGAAAACAAACATACTCAGGAAGCTTTGGAGGCGCTGTTAACTTCTCCCTCTTTCCTGTTGCCCTTGTAGTTTCACCAGGATCATCTACGTCAGGATGAAGAGACGAGCAGAGGCCCCCCGAGACCAGTGAGTCAACGTTGTGAAAACTAGAAACTCCCTCTTCCCACTTTTTACTCTCGACCACAGTTTCGCTGTGGTTTCCATCAGTTTAAAATGTTTACTGACCGAAACTGGGCCTGCGAGCAAAGATGTTAAAAATGTCTTTTGGTTTCTTTTAAGGGCTCCTACAGCACAATAACTTCTCTTTCTTTATAAATATTTGTTCAAATAGCACTCCTCTCTTCCCATCCGCAGGGGCTGCTTGGTGGGAATCATTTTCTTCATACTGGGCTTGGGGACACTGCTACCATGGAACTTCTTCATGACTGCCTCCATGGTAAAACAAAACAATGAGTATCTGTTTAATCTGCTCCTTTGGCTGCAGGGCATAAAAAACACTAACCTGCACAAAAGCATATATAAGATTTTCTGTGGTGGGATCAGGTTCAACAAGACACTGACCATTTTCCTAAACAAAGCTCTTCATATCTACACATAGGCCCGTCTTAAGTGGGCTAGTGATTAGTTGGCCTCTAACCCCAAAACCTTACCGGACTTCTTAAAGAATCACACGCTGGAGCCAAGCCCATGCAGACGGGATTAGCTGTGAAATTAACAGGAAAAACATCTAGAAAATCTGCGGACGGTTGCATGCACATGTGATGAAAGCATTCAGCATGGATAGGATTAGTTAAGTTGGCCGTATGTGGTCAAGGGGGGCATGTTTTGTTGACCCCTGAGTTATGCAGGGTGGGTCTAAGGCATGTTAATCTGTCATGACCTGCTGTAAGTACCCACAGCCTATCACATGACTAACTGACTAATATCTGTCTTGTTTCCTCTAGTACTTCCAGCGCCGTCTAAACACAACAGAATGGAGTAACGGCACAGTCGTGGTCCGCAAAGAGTACTACTTCAACAACTGGATGACCCTGCTATCCCAGCTGCCCCTGCTGCTCTTCACCCTGCTCAACTCCTTCCTCTACCAGAGGTCAGGGAGACGGTGCTTTAGAGGGGTTGTTTTAGAGCCTGGCTTAGCATTGACAAGGTGTATAGGCTAAAAGAGTCTCTTTTTACACCCGGGTAACCTGGTTGATCCAGTTGTCATCATCTCTGACCGTTCCAGTGGCGGTCAGGGATGCACTTGGCCTCATTAACAACAAAGTTTAAATGCAGTGCGTCTCCAATCCACATATAGACACTACAGAAACAGAAATACAATTTTGTGCACGGATCCAACCAGGAAGCACATTCCTACCTCCTGTTTTGACAGGAGGTAGGAAGCTTGGATGATGACTCGCTCGTAAACCTGAATTTTCAGACGAATGGGGAACTAGTGAGACAGGGTGTTGTCAGTTTTGAATGAGAGGAAGCAGCAGAAAGAGAAATGAGATTTGTATACCAGAGACACATTTTAATGTTCGATGTAAAATGTAATCCAGCTAAATCAGGCTACTGTCATCTTAAAAACATAGCAAGGCTCAGAGGACTCATGTCACAATTCACATTCACACCTTTATTACCAGTAGGCTAGACTATTGTAATGGTCTTCTTTCAGGTCTCCCTAAAAAGGCACTCAGACAGCTACAGCTCATTAGGAACACTGCTGCTAGATTACTAACAAAGATGAAAAAGTTTGACCACATCACGCCAATTCTCAGATCCCTGCATTGGCTTCAAGAGAATTGACTTTAAAATATTGTTACTCGTCTACAAGTCACTAAATGGTCTAGGCCCAAAATACATCGCTGACATGCTCACCCAGTATGAACCCTCCAGACCCCTCAGGTCAACTGGCACAGGTCAGTGTTTAGTTACTATGCAGCAAATAATTGGAACAAACTTCTAGAAGAACTGAGACTTGCTCCAGACTAAAAACATTTCTGTTCACCACCGCTTTCTGCTGAACTGTAAACTTGCACTGTGACTTTTATTCCTTTTACACTGTGATTTAATTTTTTATTTTTATTTTTATTTCATTAAATGTCTTTATAAAGGTCCTTGTTTTAAATGTATTTTAATGCCTCATGTAAAGCACTTTGTTTATACAAATAAACTTGCCTTGCCTTTCGATATTTTTTCTTTCTTGCCTTCTGCTTCTCTCTCTCACCCTCATGTATGGATGTGAGGAAAGAGCCAGGGTAGGAGGTGACCGTGCCACTGTGATAATTAGTCATGAAACCATTTTATTTTCCTGCACACTTAATGACCTAGAGTGGAAATATCAGTAGTTATTAAATTAAGTCATCTCAAGCCACCGGGCAGAAACAAAGCAACCCGTGAAAATCAAAACAAGCATTTATGATAGTCATATCACCATGGTGACTGGTGCTATGACACATCTATGATGCACATTGAGTGTACAGTATTAATCCATCCCTCAGGCAACTGTTTAATAGGCACAGCACCAGCCATGCCAGATAGGTTTGCCTTTCATTGCTGTGCTGATGGCTGGAACTGATACACTCTATGCTGTAGTTATTTACCATACACATCACCTAAACCATTAATACTACAAGCGTTTCTGCACAAAGTCCAAATCTCTGTGTAAAAGTAATCCATGTTTACTACTGAAAGCAAAGCTAAGTGTACAAGGTTTACCACTTTGTAAGTTTACAACACAAGGCCTCAACTGTGGATGCATAAAAAAACACAACATCTTTACCTTGCTGGCCACGCTGCGGGATATCACTGTTTTCAAAGGCTGAAAAATGTAATGGTCTTAAATCTCTGATTGATTTCTTTGAAATGCAAAGGAACATGTCCTTTTTATTAAAAAAAGGTTGGAGAATAGCATCAACCTCAGAGAGTGAGAGTAAAGGGAGTCCTTGAGCGGCAGACAGGAAATTGAACAGCTTGACATTTAGTCAGCTGCTGGGCTGGGTCGGCGTGTCAGGTGGAAGGGAATTACACGGCAGAAGCCATCCAACTAAGGGGTCAATCACTGGATAATCTATCCAGCAGGCATTTAGGCACCTCAGCTGATCTCTGGCAATTTCACATAACCACTGCTTGGCCACAGATTGGTTTTAGACTAGTTTTATTAAGTAGGAGAGAAGAGCAGAACTGGTGTAAAGGTATGCAGGGGGAAATATGCATGAATACTGGTAAAAACAATGCAAATATCCGGTAATTGAAAAAGTAACAAGTAAAGTGCACGCAAACACACGTGTTTGTTTTACTATACTTGTGAGGATCTTCCATTGGCTATATGCTATAGTTAAAAAGGAAAGGCATCAGAGAGGAGTTAGCTAATATGAAACCTAGCACTCTTACTACTAATTGAAAAAAATGCAATCTAGCCATGTAAAATTATCTAGGTTCACTAGTTATCCTAGCTGACCTTCCAAGTTCAAACTAGCCATACTAGCCTTGAGCTATCTAAGCTATCTAGCTAGCTGCTTGCTTCCTTCCTACCTTCCAAGATCATGGATGTCATGTTCATGAATGCTAACTCGCACTGTGAAAAACTCTGGTACTAGCCCCATGTTTAAGTGGGGACTGACAAAATGACCTCAGTTTGGAGAAGCATCTCTTTTGCACTCAATAATTGAGATGGACAAAGAGAGCTGTGTCAACACTTTCTAGGTGCGGTCCATGTTTGAAGATGGGGTGTTTTAAGACATTTATCTTTGCTCTGTGACTGAGGAGATTCTGTAGAACTTCAGAAAAACGTGCCACGGATGAACTTCTTATTTGCCATGGGGGTTGTTTCCAAGAAACAGAAACAGATTTTTGATTTCACTGAAATATCTACTGTAGACCCGTTTTGTTGGGGCTTGAGTACCTTTTATTGCATTGCTATATACTATATTGCAATGCCACTTTCACCAGCTCCAGACTAGAGCTTTGAGACTGCTCTCCAATGCCTGCCACTGGCACTGAGAATATTAGATAAGGACTAGTCACTAGATAACAAGAGTTCAACTCCGGCTTCATCTGTTCCCCCAATCACCCCCTTCAGGAAACCTTAGTAGCCTTATCTCTTTCCTGTTTTCAACAAACACCATATGTTATTCGGAGAAAGGCAATCTGTCAACTAAATAAACCTGCTAAACTACAAACTTCAAGTCTTTATCACTTGAGAATGGCGGGCAGATGCAAGCACCTTGTTGACAATTTTATGGATTATCTATTTTGATACATACATACATAGATAGAGATCAGTCAATATCATCATTATTATCATTCATCACTGTTTGTTCATATTTCTTATTTCAAGTCCTCCCCAGAAGGTGGGGGGAAGGTGATGCCATTGTATGAGTGTTTGAGCAAAAAGCATGATTCATTATTATTCACACTGTGATTGTCAGGTTTCTTCCAAAGAAAACTGGTCCATTGAGGAGATAGAGATAGACAGATACCAAGAGAGAGAAGAGGAAGAGAGAGATGGCAAGAGCAACAGATACGGAGATACAGGGAGAGATTAGTACATTTCAATGAATAGGCCTTTTCAGGAGTTATAAGCAAGGAGAAAATCCATTTGATCTCAAAAATAATTGCATCCATTGTACAGCAATCTCCTGCAGATTAATTGCCTCTGCTTGAATATGTGCACTTATAATTTCCAGGTAAGGGATACTACCATTTCATTTTCAACGCTGGAAGATCATACATGTCTTGCCCTATGTGATACACATGAAGCAAATTGACTTGCCTACAGACTTTAATAAAAGTGTTTAGGCTATGTATTCTATATGTCTATGTCTGTGTTTGTGTGTGTGTGTGTGTGTATGTGTGTGTACACTTCTGTGTTGGGATGATTTTTCCATGTTTCTAGCAGCACAGCATGATAGATGGAGACAGTTATATTCCAGTCCCCCCCTTCAACGACTGAGCTATATGGCTGGCAGCTATAATGCACTGCCCGGCTTATCAAATGCCAAGATGGCACATTTAATTAAAGACCCCCGCACTCTTTATTCGACTAGGCCCTACATCTGGTCCCGGCTATGCGCTGGAGGGTTTACGGGGGTCGTTGTGTGACAGGGGCTGATAAAGTCATTAGGCTTCTACACTAATAATAGAGAATGGACAAGAATGTCCTTTTGTTAGCCAAGAGATAGGCAGTACTGCTAGCGTGTCACATGGGAGGATAAATGCTCATGGAAATGAGAAAGGAACATGTAATGGTGCTAATCTAGGATGATTGGAAGTGCAGACGAAACAGCAATACAAAGAGCACATAGGATTAATGGCACGCAAAATGACTTTGGGGTAAAATTTAATCAAGGCAGAAAATAGATCTCTGGCAATCTGGGGTGGGGTTGTGAGGGAACTCCAGAAGCTATAGGCCACACAAATGAATCTATGTGCTTATCGGATTGTGTCTTTGATGCAACAGAGCCATGTAGTAATTCATACTCATACTATTTTCCCTCCCTATCCCAAAGGCTCCATTTCTTTCTCCTGGCTGTTGGGATGAAGTCTATTTTTCCAGGCATTGTAAACATGCCCCCTGACTGAGGTGTGATTAGATTGATAGGTTGAGTGTAGAGTAGAGCCCGTAGGACCAGCTCCAGCCAAGGTTGGTCGTCCTTTTCCCTCCGCACTTCAGAGGGGAGGGAAACCCTGTAGGTCAAACAACCTTATTGAAAATAACCTGCTGGATTGATATGGAAGAGAGTGGGCATATAAGCAGTTGCAACAATGTGTACTAAACTCTTACCACACCAACCACATGCACTTTCTATGGTGCACTTGGCTCATACAAATGACCTAGTCTGCAGGTTTAATGATCTCTGCTTTTCACCTCTGGATGCCATTGCTCCACTGAAAATTAGATCCATATCCATAGTTAACTCTTCCCCGTGGATGAATGATAACATCCATAGTCTTAAACCTGAATGTAGGTGGAATGAAGGTGGAAAACCACCAAATAGTACACAAAGGAACTATTCACTTCTTATAATCGTAAAGTTAAAAATGCAAGAGCTACCTACTTTGCCAACTTGATTCACAGGTAACCAAGATAATCCAAGGTTCCTCTTTAGCACTGATAAATAATAAACTGGTAAATCCGGCTCCCGCTGTTGTTCCTGTCTGTTTCAATGATGACTGTGATTTTTTAAAATTTTTTTTTATTGACAAGGTCATTGGTATTGGATCTATGATTTCACCTTCCTCTATCCCTATGGTGGATTTTCCTGTATGTCCTGTCTTGCATATGGGATACAGTGTCAATTAGATCCTGAAAGGAGATGGGGCAAAACTGACTCAGCAATTGTCATCCAGTCCCCCGGACATTTTACCCCCAACCCTTGGGTGCTATCTGTCCCAGCTTACTCTCTCTTTTTTTTAACAGCTCCCTTGTGTCCGGCATTGTCCCGGATTATTTTAAGCTTGCCCGTATTCAGCCTCTTCTTAAAAACCTGGTCTTGATCCATTTCCAAATGTTCCTTTATTTCCTGAATCTTAGAAAAAGTGGTTGCCAAGCCACTCATATATGGTGGAAAACAATAATGCTCCAGTCAGGATTTCGTAGCCAACATTGTTCTGACACTGCACTCCTCAGAGTCAATAATGATATTTTAATGCGTGCTGATGCTGGGGAGTGTTCTATTTAGCTGCTGCTCGATCTCAGTGCTAACTTCTAGACTATCGATCAAAGTATTCTTCTTGATAGATAGTCGGTGGGTTTATCTGGGACAGCCCTCGTTGGTTTGCTTCCTATTTATCAAACAGAACATTTTCTGTCTCAATTGGTGATTATTTGTTGTCGTCTGCCTTGGTGAGCTGTGGAGTACCCCAGGGATCAATTCTGGGGTCTATTCTGATTTCTATGTATATGCATCCCCTGGGACATATAATTAGGGTAATTTCACATGTCTCGTATCATTGCTATGCGGACGATACACAGTTTTACCTCTCCTTTAGGCCCAATGACCTTGGTAAATTGGCTGTTTTACAAGATTGTTTGTCAGCTATGAAGGACTGGAGGTCAGAAAATTGCTTTCAAATAAACTTTGACAAAAATGAAATTCTGGTCATTGGCACCAAATGTCAAGGCCCTTTCCGAGAATTGAGGTGTTATTTTTTTACCCTTGTTTGAATTTTGATCAACATGTTAAGAAACTGACTAAGTCTTGTTTCTTATAGGAGGAATATTACCAAATCAGGCTTCTTGGAAGTCTCAAAGTCCAAACTAAAATCAAAAGGTGATTGTGCCTTGGCTCCTGGAACCGCCTCCCCGAGAGCGATCTGCTCTTAAAAAACCCCACAAAATCCACCTGTATACGAGAGCATTTTCTTGATTTTGTGTTGACCGTTATGTTTTGTGTTTTTATTCTGATTTTATCCTGCTAACTTGATTGGTTGACTGACTTGTTGTTTAAGTTAAACTTTTTCATAATGTGAAGTTTGATTTTAAAATGCACTGTGAAGAGATTTGTTTTTAGAGAGGTAAATAAAATTGTATTTACTTACTTCCTCTCCTTCTCTTGTGTTCATTCTTTGGCTCTCATCATTTTGTTCTCACTCCCTTGGCCTCGATTACGCCGTTACATTTAAATAATTCAATTTGTAATGCCCAGATACATAATCATATTCTTCATCCACTGCCTTCTCCTCTCTTTCATTGATGCTTCAGCTCCCTGGGGGAAAATTTCCTCCTCTGTCTCCTTTAATAAAGAAAAAAGGCTGGTTTGTTAAAGGCGCACAACTTTGATTCAGTGACAATTCTCATGCCATTCTCCTCACTTGTATTGCCTGATACGAACTTAATACTAGCTACTGCTCCCCTAGCTCCTCTATGAAGGGCTATCAATTACTCCGACCCACTTGTCACCATTTGATGGCTAAGTGGCCCTCTTCTTTCCTAATCAAAGCCACTTTTACTCAGCCATAATGGACTTTCTATTCCTTGCTCACATGCTCTGTACATTACCTATAATACTCACTTGCTGGTTCCAACAAATATTGCTTGTGATAGACCTTTATTTCTTCAAGGTATAAACAACTCTTTATTTTAAATCAGGGCTATATGGAGAAAAGGACCTGTTTAAGTTACCGTTGGGGTTTCCATAACAGATTGAAATCTTTTAAATCCGGCACAGAGGGCACTGGCTTTATGAGGCGTATCAAGAGAAATTAAGAACAAAAGGGATTATCAATTTGATCTTTGTGTAGAGAGACTGGATTCATCAACCTTCCTTGGAAGGGTGACATACAGTACAGTCACACATGCAAGGAAAGCATTACCCCCGCCCACCCCCCATGCAAGCATACACTCATACACTTACATGCATACACACACATGCGCACAGATACACAAACACACACACACACACACACACACACGATCAACAAAGCTGGCAGCTTTGAGGATGCCTGAGGTTGGGCTTACCACCTTTCCAATTACAGTTCAAACAGGACCTTGGAAATATATTTCCTAGAAGGAAAAGTAAGCTACTGTCTGTAGATAGGGCTGCTTTGCCTGGTGTTATGTGCTCACAGACATAGTTAGCATGCAAAGCAAGCATATTCCTTTTAGATGGCGAACCTCGCTTAACCTCATGGAAGGACTTTGGCAGTCAAGTCGTGGTAATGGCACGTACCACTTTGCCATCCCCCATGGGAGGGACATTTGGAGTGGCTGTAACCTCACAAAGATGGATGTTGTGAGGGAAATGGAGACCATGAGCTTTCCTGCATGCCATTTATTTCTTCCTCTGGGATTTGGCCTTTCGTATCAAGTTACTCTCACTTAACATGTGGTCTCTACAGATCACTGACTCAAATGTGGTGATGGGTCAAGGGAGGACAGCAAAGTGCATGTGTGAACAGTGAGAGAGACTTAACAAGAGAGAGAGAAAGAGATGATAGAATACAGGAGTATTGAATGTTAAGACATAACAGAGAGTGAGTGAGTGAGTGAGTGAGTGAGAGTGAGAGAGAGAGAGAGATGAATGGATGGATGGATGATATGGCAGTCAGATTGTGCTGTGGCACCCTGCTACTATGTTGGCGCAGCATCAACAGCTTGACAGCCAATTACCAATGAGTAGCGGGCAGGTGGAGGCCTATCAGTCTGCAATCTTACACACTCTTCCTCCGTCTCTCTTCCTTCCTTTCTCCCTCCCTCCCTCTCCTTCTTTCCTCCAGTGACCACCCAGTCCTCAGCATGTCTCTCTGGGGTCCAGTCCCCTCAACAGGGGCTTGGAAAAGCCAGATGGCAGTCACAGTTGTGTATGTGTGTGTTAGTGTGTCTCAGTTCCCAGGCAACCAGTCATCAGCCCACCAGAGCTGTGGGGCTTCAGTGGAGCTATTGGCACTGATTAAGACATGCCAGGAGGTGCAAGGAGGTGATGTTCAATGGCTTCTGGTGAGGACAGTATGGGATAGGGCAGGCACTGGGCACATGGGACACTTTCTCTTTGGTGTGTGTTTACATTTTGGCGTCTCAATTTTCCTTGCTACAGCACTTTGTGTCTTTCAACAGCTCCCCCCTGCAGGGCCAGACCAGACAGTTCCTTCTAGCCCACAGCCTCCAGCCCTGAGGGCCAAAGCCTACTGGATGATCTGGGAACGATAGACTGTAAACTCTAAATAAGCCATTCAGTGAGGGGAAACATTTTCAGTGGCAATTCGTTCAGGTTGTTCACCCTACCCAGTCACTAAAATTGCACTGCGAGGGAAATTTCAGCATGTTTTGTGCCTCAGTTGTGTGAGCTTAATTTTCATCTTATTCACTAAGAAATTGATGCAAAAGAAGTTGTGGTGCAAACAAGCCCTCAAAAAGATCACTGCGCAGGCAAATAGTCCCCTTTATTACAAACTGCGAGTGCAAATTGTGTGCTTCAGCTGTAAGGCTGATCCACCAAGGCTGGCACCCTTGTACCCTAAAGGGCCTTTTATAATTGTGTATGTATAAGTGTTCTCTGATCTGATTTGAGATTCAAGGATGAACAACCCTCCTCCTTGCTTGCCTGCATCTTGCAGCAATGATAGCAGCCATTTTGAATGGGCCAACTCTTATCCAAAGTCTTTACGCCACCTTTCAAAACATCTCATATGCACTACAATAAGCTGGTGTTGCGAAGAGTTGGTAAATAGGGTGCAATCTCAATTCACATAGCCTTGTGAGACTTACATATAATCAACATATATGCAGGACCACGACTTTTGTTCTGGTCTTGTGTAGCACGAAGAGAACCTGGGGGATTTTTCTCACTCAGACAGACAGCTAGCCAGGCAGCCAGCCAGATGGGCAGCCCTGCATCAGCACAACACATTAGCCTACCTTGCTTCATTACCTAGTGGAGCAACTTTACATGTACACATTATGGCCATGCAGATTTAAATGTGGGATACAGTTGGTCAGGGGTTCATCCTACAGCAAGGTAATGACCCAAAACATACCTCCAGGATATGTCTGAACTACCTTCGAGGAAAAGAACAAGACGGTAGGCTTCAAATCATGGAATAGCCAGCACAGTCTCCAGACTTAAACCCCATCGAGCTGGTTTGGGATGAAGTGGACAGAAGGGTGAAAGCAAAGCAACCTACAAGTGCAACACTTTTGTGGGAGCTTGCAACAGTGTTGGGAAGAACTTCCCGAACAATATTTGATGTCCATTGTAGAAAGAATGCCACGAGTGTGTTCAGCGGTTATATCTGCAAAAGGTGGCTACTTTGAAGAGTCAAAAATTTAGATTAAATTTTGTTAAACAAAATGATTCTAGGCTTTTTTTTTAATCTCCAGTTGTTTATTTGTTCTATGCTTTAATTTCACATACATTTTACATTGAGACATTAAACTGCGTAAATTCCAATAAAAACTGGGAAAATGAGGGTGTTCTAAAACCTTTGACCGGTAGTGTATGTGACTTGCTGACTTAGGGCTCAATCAACCCAATGAAGTTTGTGATTCTGTTCTAGTCCATTTGCATGGTCTCTTTCATACACAGTATCAGAAAAATGAAAACAAAGACAATAGACAAAGTGTTTGAATCATACACAGTAGCATTTGAGTCTGTGTGTGCAGTATGGCAAATTGAAAATGCAACTAACTCCATTTCAAGGGGCGTTGTAAAGCCTGTAGCATTACACTGTGTCCATGGCACTGCTCTATTTCTTTCTCCCTGTTCTGTGGCGGTGCCTCTGTGACCATTAGTGCAACTCCCCCATCAGTCTGAGGATGATTCCCCTGTCTCCTGCTCCCTTGTTTGGAGACTGGTACGCACTCCATCTTGCTTTACGGGAGATGGGCATCATCAGAGTACGACACCATTTCCCCACGTCCCGTATTTTCCAGCCCATTTCCTCACCTTGCTACTCTTGCCTCTCGGCGCTTGTAGACAATGTTCCCTCTACCCTTCATTCACTGTGCGATACATCACAGCAGGTAGTCTGTTGCGTATAGAAGATCAGATGGTGGTGGTGAGGAGACGGGGAAATGCGAACTGAAACTGCAGAAGGCAGAACACTTTTTTTCAAACCTATGTGCAAGGGGCTACTCAGTAATGAGATCCAAGTAGATTCATGAGGATGTGTATACTTTATTTGAAAAAATAGTTTATGATAAGATATTATTTAATCTAGTATTTAACTACTATGGAAACAAGTAAGAGATGTTTTCCTTGTATGGCTACCATGGCCTGATGTGTTCCACCATTTGATTAGCAGAGTCTAATTTAAAGCTGTTCTTCCTTCCTCCTCATTTTCCTCCCTCTACCAGCATTTTGTTCCATTCCGTTAATTTTCTCTCTCATGATGCATTTAGCTGTTGAGCTTAGCTAGCGTAGCCTGTGTTTCAGACTAATGAAAAAGCCATTTTGGGGCAGCCAGCCACGCCTCAATTAGTAATAGGGGACTATTTATCTGTGACATCAATCAATCTCTCTCATTGGAGCCTGCACTTTCTCAACACATGCGATCAATCAAACTCAAGTTAACGGTGGCCTAACATTAATCAAGGGATCACAGGAATTATCAAGGCATGTACCACGCAATGCCCACCCAGCCATTTAACACACAAACAGGATGAAAATATCTCTTTCTTGAAGGGGGAGATGAAAAAAAATTGCTGTGCATAAGTAAAATTCATGCACTGTGCTTTGAATTCCAAGTGGCAACAATGAAGTATTTATGTGCTGTATACAAACACTGCAAGTCTACAGGACTGCAAATGTTATTGTTCTCTCTCATGAACACAGCTGGGCTTTCCGCAAATACTGAACCACCAAACCTCTCTCCGCTGCAGTAAACAAATCTGAACAGACACTCATGCAATTATAAATACATTCATGCATAGTGGCATGCACACGTACAGCACATTTTCTCCAAAGCCGTGTTCCATACTGGCCTGTACGCCTCCAAACACACACACAAACACACATGCAGAGACAGCCATGCCCTGTGGACATAGGAATTGGACCTTACAGCCCCTCCTCCTCATCTCTCCTGACACCCTCATTCTCCAATTCTCCATCTTATGCACCAGTGGCACAACAACACCTTTCACAACTCACTCATTCAGCCTGGAACATTATATAAAAGCATTAGTTCTCTGTGTGGAAGAATACTGCATCAGATCAACACAGGGCTTACAGATCAATCAGGAGGACCAAATGGAGATGATATCTATTGTATTTATTCATGGAATGATTGTATAGACATCGGACCCGGGGAAGTGAGTTCCTCCATGACTGAATGCTAACCAAAGAAAAACATGGCGAAGATGTTTACATCCACAGTCCAGGCAAGAAACACTGTAACACCAATAAAAATAACGTTACTGTCAGAAATTGATTATTTCGTGCTTTAGAATAGTTTGTTTTCCCTTGACAACTACATTGTTTTGCCATCTACGTCACCCATTCGTGATTGCCAGATGTATTATATACATCTGAAAAGACTGGATTTTTGTAGTCTTACACCCCAGAGGTGAAAATGAAAGATGTCCCGGGGAAGGTTATGGGGTGATACGAAGAAAGAAGGTGGGCGCTAAAACAGTTGCGGATGCACTTGCACAAAGTCATGCTTTACGAGGCCCCATCGACGTTACGACCGCCTATTTCACACCACGCCCTTTCATAGATCAGTGAGCATTAATGGGGAGATTGAGACACAGGGAAGGTTAGTAAGGTGACATGCCATCATAGGAACCAATTACAAGGTGGAAGTAGTGTTGCACTTCCTGGTTTTTGACCAAACACTGCTCCCTGGGTTGAACCCATAATGGACCATCGCCCAGATCATAATTAAGCACGTGAATGTCCTTCGGGAAACTGCTCCTTGAGTTCTAGGCCACCGGAGAAATCGTTTTAATTTCCTATCAAGGCCGGGTCAGAAGTTATCTAAAGCATAGTGGAAGACTGATTAAACATGGCGAGCAGGAAGTAATCACTGTTTTGTCTTTGCCCCTGTCTGGTAGGCTTCTTTAGTGGCTTTCACTCAGTCCGGCTTGCACCTGAGGAGTTGTGAAGACGCCAGGCTGATTCGCAGTGATAAGCGGGAGATGAATCGACGTGGGGACAGAGACATTTTTCTCTGTCACTTTGCCTTTTGGGCCTCATATTTCAACGCCTCCTTGTGTCCCAGGAACCAAGACCGCCCCTTCCCCCCAGCTTGTTCGCCCACCCATTACCTCTTTAATCACCTCTCTTTCTCTGCCCCCCAATTTTTCCCTCAACCCGGCCAGTTCCCCTGATGACAACTGCTTTAAATTCACTTGGTCATTTTTGCTGTAAATTAGACTGGTGGGTGGAAGCCTGGGGAATTTTTAAGATGGAGCACCACTTCGCGGTAGTGGCTTGTTTGGGTCTGTTCTCCTGAATTTGGAGAAAAGTGTCATTCTAGAGTGAATAGGGGGTCGGGGGTCTCACTGGCGTATGAAGATGAGGACTATACTTCATAGTCCCACAGTACTTCATAGCCTTAAAAGAATTAGTGTATGAACTCCACCGTTTAACGCCATCAGCACAGTACATCTGTTGAGCTCTCCCCTTTAACCCCCGGGAATCAATGTCTGAACTGTTGTTTACTTGGTCTGAGATGCACTGATCTTCCATTGCCCCTCTCCCAGTTAAAGAAACACAGCCCTTTCCTCTTGGCATCCTCTTTCTTTATGCCCAACAATGATTTTCACATCAGCTCCTTCAATAGCCCTGCACAATTAGATTAAATCCTGTTGAAAAGAGCCCCCCCCCCCCCCCC
>CABFOQ010053546.1:3373-26347 GCA_900660455.1 Gephyroberyx darwinii
CACATCCCCATTCGCTACAACACTAGTGAAGGAATACATAAGGTTAAGGTGAAACACTTCAGTAGAACCTTTTGGTATCCATATAAATTTTGACTATTATCTATTAATCTATTAATCTATTAATCTATTAGATAGATAGATAGATAGATAGATAGATAGATAGATAGATAGATAAATAAATAGATATGCGGTATGAAGGGGGTGGTGGTGGTGGTGGTGTGTGTGGGGGGGGGTGGCGTTACTCTGGACTTAGATACATACAATATTGTATTATATTGTATATTATATTATACTTACAATATTGGACATGGCTCCTTGATGGGTTTCAGGAATCTAGCTGACACGATGATTCGACTTTGGGGCACCGGTTTAGCCTGGGAAAGCATAGAACAACAAGAAAGATACTTCAAGGAGAGCATGTGACAAATATACAGCTGCTCAAAACATGATTCACATCCTGCACATCCTACTTTTTGTTTGTATCTATGCAACCCACCCTCTCAAACAGGGAAGGATATCCTCAAAGGTGAAAGTGAAAAACTTTGGCTAGTGCGGAACCCTTACGGATGACATCTGAGTCCAGTTCCTGAGGTTTCACAGGAATAATAAATCACCTCCATGCCACCTCCATGCTGCATGAAAATTGATGCATGAAAAGCAAACTTTCAGAGCACAGTCTCGTCTTTAATTTTGCCCAAGATTTGTTTTTGTTACCAATATATTTTGCACCAGTGAACCATGTATTCTAGATTGTGTTACAGTATTTTGGTGTTCCCCCTTAAATCATAAAGGGACCTAGGTCTGGCTAGCCTAGCTACAAGGGTGAAGTATATGAAAGTGATTTCATAGCTCAAAATCAGTTTCAGTGGGCGATCCTCTAGCCCATCCCCATTTAATTTCATTTCTAGATGTGTTCTAGAAGTTTTAATGCTAAAAGTATCCCAGAGCCAATTTTATTAACTGACACTTTTATTAATTATTACTGGGAATGTGCTTTGGGCCAATGTGGGCCAACGTGGGGCCAACGTTAACAGTCAATATTGAATTTCTGGTTGGTGGGACAACATTTGATTTGGCCTCTACTCCTAAAAATACTACCGAGAGGGAATGTAATCGGTTTGTCATGCTGGTCTAGTAATGGTAATAATATATTAGAATACAATAAATAGACCCATAGCTTATGTATACAGGTCCAGTAGCTTGGCCATAGAAACCCTCACAGTTAGTCTGCTCACAGGAGTTCAGATGTTCCCTTTCTCCATCATCCCTAAGGTTACTCGAATCACCATTACACAGATAGCCTGGGCATACACGTACATGATTCCAAGGAAACTCTGCCGTGCATAGTTCAAAATGATGTGAGATCAAAGAAACACATTTTTTTCCTAAAAAGAAAGAACTATTGTCCAAGCTGTCAGACTCCAACTCTCATCTCTCTGACAATAATGGACTAGAGAATAGGCCTTCTATAATCCTATGGGGGTGTGAGGTTGCAGAGAGTGAGCGCTGCCTGTTCTGTCTCATAGCACCAGGCAACCCACTGACACTAAGACTTTGATCCTGTGAGAGAAAGAGGGAGGAGGTATATTGAGAGTCTTCTGGGGTCTATGTACCCAAGCAACACAAAAAAAGCACTTTATAAAAATGGTGTGGGACATAGCCAGCATTACAACAGTAGCATATGTGAATAACACTGTGGATCATCAGAAATAAATATACTATAAGTAAAATGCTGATTGTGCATTATGGCCTCAAGGATTCAGGTTTCATTGGTAATAGAAATGCAAGGTCACTTGCCACTTTTACCATTAGCCTTTTATCAGTTTGGTTCAGAGAGACTAGCAGAAACCACACAACCCCGTTGTGTCAAGAATGAGTAAGGCAAGGCATGGGTCTGGCTCTAAAGAGTTATTAGAGTATTGCCTTTTTTGTTTTTCATCAGCATCAGATGAAGTTGAATTCTACAGCAGGAAAAATGTTCCACGGCTCATTTTAGACCCTCTTACTGATTGCACTCTGCAAATAGCTCTCCTTATGCTAGCAGGCACATGCCTATAGCTTAAACAAGGCAAATAATCAGACCAATAACCAATACGAGGTGGAAAGAAAGAGGCTCCACAATGTTCATGCATATAAGGATATAATGTACAGTCTATGGGAACATTGTGGCTCTGGAATTGAATTGGGGTGCTATTCCTGGCATGGTTTAGGGCCAAGTCATCAGTAATCATTCCTAACATAAGAATTTTGTGTATTTTACACCTGGGTACTACGTCATATTGGCGGAAATCACTAGGGCAATTTTTCATCTCCCATAAATGTTCCACTGGCATTTGACTGACATCATTGTCTATTCAAACCAACAGCTTTGAGTGTTGCTGGAGGTACAGCCTCTCAAGTACGTCCAATAAAACACAGGACTCACAGAGTCCTTTTTTTATTGCATTGTATAGGGACATGTGCAATAATAAGAATGAGAGAAGGATCTAGCCACAAATGCTGTTTTGCTTTATCCTGAGCACAAGCTATTGGCTCTAAAGGAGCCCCATATAGACTGGTAAATTCTGGGGCAGTTATTTTCAAAATTCATTAGTAGTGCCCATAATGTTATGTTTCTTCCTGAAGCAATCAGGACAATTTGGAACTTGCCAACCATCTAGCGAGCTGAGACGAGTGGAACCTCTTTATTCCACAAAATCAGCCAGGGTAAGTGGGGGAGTGAGAGGGAAGCAGGACCCTCGTCAACTAGATTGGCTATTTTCCTGCCAGTTAATCACAACAGAAACAAGAAAAGATTGAGATTATCTGAGGTCAATGAGCAGCATGTTACGGGGTGCGAAGATAAAACAAAACAAAAGCTCACAGGGAGCAGTGCCTTCAATTCAATTTTTGGTTACCTTTTTGTATGATTAACATGTACAAATTTTTCAGAAAGCTTATACTGCTAATTCTTGACATTTTCTTCAATAGTAATTGATCAGCACTGACAATCTGACATTGTCTCGCACCTGTGAAAAATGTTTCATAAACCTTGGACCAAATCAAGCTGTTAATAATGCATTGCAAAATGTTAAAAAATATATGGACATAACTCAGAGGGGAAAATAAACCTTTTAGTTAAAGGATTTATGCAGGTCAATGACGTTATTAAACTTGAACTTTAGCGTTTTTCTAAGGCAAGCATAAATCAAAAAAGTATGACATGAGTGTCTTGCTTTACATGGATCAGAGAATGGATACGGTTTCATTTATCAAGGCAGGAGATCAGTTACATAGTCTTTTGTGTAGAACCTGTCTGCTTAAAAAAGACTTGTGAAGCATATTCACCTTACACAGTATATTGCAATATGACTCATTTGTGATGTGTCGTGTACAGAAATTGATGCATGATTTAAGAATGTCTTAAAATCTCTATTTTGAAAAGAGACCAAGCATTTTGTAGATCATTTTCAGATCTGCATATGACCTGAATGTGCATTAAAATATTGGAAGGTCCATTAGCTCTATCTTGCTTGACACTTAATCAGCCTCAGCAATGGATATATCACATCAAAGAAAAGATAAATTGGTGCTCCTTGTGTTTTTTGAAGTATTCAAAGTATATTGACTTTTACTTTACCTAGCTTTGAATGTTTCAAACCTAGGTGAAGTCAAAGTCATTACACTTTGAATATCTCTATCTCTATCTCTACCTTCCCCTAAGAAAATGAAATGATAAAAGATGAACTCAAGAAAGGTTAAAAGCCACCTCTCATGTGAAAAAGAGGAGCTGTAGGTGACTTTCAAAATAGATGAGCCTGTTGGATACCTGACTTTAAGCTGCTCTTGTTTTGGCTGTGACTTCATAGCTGGTGATTAAAGATGCATTCAAGGAGGGATGATTATGATCCATAAATGAATAATGCATGGCCACTGAGACGTCAACAAAGTGATTCTTCACAGACAACAATGGAGAGGAACGACTAAACATTACACCTCGCTTAAATGATCTTTCTAAAACCTCTACCCACTGTGGGAGGGAGAAGGAATGCAGAGGTGTAGCAGATGTGAAAAGGGGTGGGGGCATTTTAAAAGCTATCCTCATGTATCTTGTATCTATCCTGCATTACTACTGCAGTGGCAGTTTCAAATGTTGTAAAGCAGGACAGTATATTGTATATTGTAATGGAAAACTTGTCTCTCAACTAAGTGGCTGCCAAATCGTTTCTTTAACTGCTGAAAATAAATGAAAATAAAATACAATAAAAGTTCCCAAACGTTTGCTTTCCAGGGAAGAGCAATACAACATCAGTAGCTCATTATACCTCTCTATACTGTATGTGTCTATGATTGATACTCATATAAGCATAGATTGTACACAGGGTCCACAGTCCACTCACATGTACAGTATAGATGGCTACAGAGATGTGTGAGTGAGTGAGTGAGTGAGTGACTGACTGACTGACTGACTGACTGACTGACTGACTGACTGACTGACTGACTGACTGACCAACTGACCGACCAGAGCAGGCTTATACTTTAGTAACACCTCTGTCTTACCTGCAATGGAAGCATCATCCTCTTCTTTCTGGAGCCAATCTGTAGGTAACTAAAAACACAATGTAAAGTCATGTAAAGGTAACCATACACAACGTCTGAATTCACACTCGGGTATTCCATAACTCACAAACTCAAATCTGATTATATTTTAACCATTTTGTTATAATGTATTGCAAATTGTCATTACTTCAACTCTGATGAACCCTGGGGGCAGACAATAGAGAAAACCAAACATCTACGAGTCAGTCAAATGAGGATCAGCTCAGGTATGATCTCAGGCCAGAATTATCTATAATCTATTGCAGTCATACCTCTTGTTTTACAAACTAACACTATGTCAAGTTAAAAAGGATATTTCACAAAAAGGTGTATCTGCTATTTATGCACCAGTCAATGAAATGGGGATATACCAACAGTGATTCAGTATTAAGACAGTTGTGCTTAGACAAGGGGAACGATTAACTGTAAATCCCCCAAACCCTGCATTAATCATTAAGTAGTACTGAAGGATTTTCCAAACAATTCCTCTTGGGAGTGGAGCAACAATGCACGGCGGTGCACTGCAAAGCATGCAATAAGAGGGACAATAAAGCAGTGACTATCTATAAAAGTACTATTAGTAGTGTAGTTGAGGATATACAGTACCCGCATCTTTCTCTGGACAATAACCTATTGACACCAGTAACCTATATTTGGTGGCAGGGTGACAGTGTAAGCACCTCAGGAACACATTGCCACTCAAATACTACATCATCAATGTATTCTATGAATAGCCTTCTGCACAACTCTCATTATCTGTAAATCTGTCTATTTTTAGGCCTGTGCAGTGTTTATGTTACCATACTCCAGCTGTGACTCAGCACTGATGTAAAACTGTTGAGTCACATCTTATATAGAAAGTGACTCAATCAACAGGTCTGACCCTTATTGCCTAGTTGTCTTTGCACGCTATAAGCAGATTAATTAACTTGTCACTATAACACATGGTGATTTAAAGACAATTTACAAGCATACCCTACTGGGGGCAAACTACGCAAGCTGGCACACTCAGAAACCTAATGAAAGCATTTTTTATTGATAAAGCATTTACTCTTACTCGAGTTTCTTGAACTTCTCCCTCCCAGCAGCGACGTATTGCTCCCCGCTCTGCAGGTGCTCCAGACAGTCCACCTTGTGGCCTCCTCTCGGGGTGTAGATGTTTCTCACCGCCCCAAATGAGGCTTGCACCCCGCCGGTCACCTCTCTGAGCAAAGTCTCGAAGTTGCTCACCCTCCTTTGGTTAATCACAATGCGGCGAGGCTCATAGTACGGGTCGCCGTTGCGGTACATGAAAATGTTCTTCACGACGGGCTGTGAGAGAAAGTTTGGCTTTTCAGAGCTCATCGCTGTGCGTAAAGCGGTCTGCAGGTGTAGTGGCGAGCGATCTTTGAAATAGTAAACTGAAAATAAGACGATCCCAAGATGCACGAAAGCTTATAGGCCATGCTGGTGATGTTGCAGCCCCCTCATCCTCCCTTAATGTTCAAGGTTGAGTGGAGTTGTTAGAACGAAACTACTGCAGAAAAAAATAATTCGATGAACGTCGGATAGAAAGGTTTCCCGGGAAAAATACTATAGTCGATACTCGAAGGTTATGGGATAAGATAGTAAACATGTGTGTGTTTCGAGGTTATAAATATCCACTGTCCGTAACTTTTGTTCCCAGAATCTCAAAGCGCTACAGAGAAAAGGTGGCGCGTTATAGCCGCTTGTATGCACCGCTATGCCCCAGGTGGCAATAAAAGCCAGCAGGTCTCTAGCCGCTTGTAGTTCCCCCATAATGTAGGCTGGGGATCATGGGAGCTCATCTGTTGGGATGTATCTATGGAAACACAGTGCAATCCTCTCACCGATTGCCAAGGACTTTGCTCAGCTACAATCAACAGGTAGACGGCCATTAGTGGATGAAAAACATCATTGAATAAAATGCATATTTTGTCAATGGAGTTTATAGGGAAAATAGCCAAAGATACATGAGGAATTATATTATATAGCAGTGAAAAATGGTATTTACAAGGCCTGGTCACCTAGCTATAAACTCTGCAACAGCCCAGTAAGAAAGTTAATTAGGAATCAAGGGATCAACTGGAGACCCAGGTTGCCAGTGGTATCCCGAAAGTGGGACATGGCGGGACAAAAAAACATGTTTGTTTTGTGTACAGCGATTGTGTTGCGCAACAACGGGGAGATCTGCAGCCCATTTTGCATGCACATTATTATCAAGTGACACATTTGCTGCAACACAGGCCCGTGGGATAAATAACATGACTTACTATATTAAGAAGTTATTTTGATCCATATACTTGAATGTGAATAACATGGAAATATTATTTTCACCCTTTTGTAGGACAACAGAACCCATGAAATCTTGTTGTCAGCAATTTTTACCACATAGAAAGCCTAATGTATAATGGCCTAATGTATAGCGACCCTACACCAGTTTGATGTTTTCAGTTTATGGTGATGATGATGACTATCACTCTACAGAAACTTAAAATAATACACACTTATTCTTCCTCCTCCTCCTGCTTATCATCATCATTGTAGTTCATCATGACCACCATTACCACCAGCAGCAGCAGTCAGCCGTGACTGCCGTCAGACCTATGGAATGGCAAGCAAATCAATATTAAGTAGTACATGTGTTTTAGGACATATAACATACCTATTACTTAATATATGGATAGTTGTAAATTTATGTCTAGGGAAGGATTTAACTAAATCTTTGCACCCTGGCTGATGGTAGAATTTATGGCAGCGGTGGGCAACCCTGTGCCATGGAGGGCTGAGAGTCAGCAGGTTTTCATGCAAACCAAACACTACAGCAGCTGATTAACACACCTTCAACCAGAGAGGGTGAAATCATCTGACCAGTCTTGGGTTTTAATCCCTGATTTAGAGCAATTTCAGCCTAGAATTATCTCTATGGTCTTTAAATTTTTGGAGGTGATGCCCTCTTAAAGCCACAAGATGGTGCTATTACCTATTCCGTGGAATCAGGACATGTTGTTGAACAGGGGTGTTGGTGCAGACTAATGACATTCAATGAAGACTAAGCACTTCTGGACAGCCTGAGTCTACTCCTAGTGAGCCATTTCTAAGTTCACAAATCCCCCTTGAGGTATTTATTGTCTTGGCTGACTTGAGATGTGCAGGTAGATTTTCTCAAAGCGACATTTCAGCACCAGATTCTATCTGATGGTTTCAAAATTAGTGCTGGTATATTGTCACCTGTTTATCAATCAGGTGATTTTGCTGAACATGCCTGTGTGCCCAGCTGTAACCAGGGTGTGACACTCAATTTGCTCATCATCACTTCAACTGTTAATGTGGTCCACTGTCTGGGTCAGGTCTGCCTTGGAAAAGATGGTGGGATTCACCTACTTAAACAAAGGTGAACAAGTTAACTAGAGAAATATAACATATAGCTACCAATCATAAAACTTGTATTTACTGTTTTAAATTTTCAGTGATCTCACCGTTGTAAAGTAACCGGTGATTAGTACCTCACTTAGGAACTGTTATGGTAGAGTTTTTACCAGTGAGAACTTTGTTCTAATAAAGTAGCAATAACATGGACACATAGTGGAACCAAAGATGTCTGCAGCTTTTGAGTTGGACTATTATGGTGTATTATGAACGTGTCAGCTGTGACTTTTTGCAAAACAAAGTTTGTGGAGTAATGTAATGTAAGCTTCTGTATTTTCTCAACAGAGGGCAGTGTTGAACAAATAACAAGACACACACACACACACACACACACACCCACAAAATTGGAAGCCTTTTCAGGACTCCAAGGACATGAAACCTGCCAAAGAAAAAAGTCTTGTCAGCAGAGATTTTCCATTTGAGGCATTAACCTATGTAGTTTTATTTCACTATGTCATCTTTCTATGTTTCATTATGTAGTCTTTTGGACCTTCATGCTGTACAAGGTCTTTAAGTGAAAACCCTTTACATTATATTTCAAAGGAGGTGGTGAAAAATGTCACTTCAGGTTACTGTTGGTGCATCCTGATCATCAGTCATTTTATTATTTACTATTTATTATTAATATTATCATCTAAAATGGTTCTTTCATCTTTAAAAGTCATTTGTGGAGGCCGGGTAAAATCTTTCTTGCTCCCTTCCATCACCCAGCCTTCCAGCCTTGAAATCCTAACTTGTGGATGTTAACCTGCTTTCCTCACCATTCATCTCACACTACAATTTGAATTCCTGTGAAAGGCAGAACTGTAGAATGTAGTGCTGATGTTTATTATTCTGATACCGTTGTTACATTTTGTAAAAATAACATACATAGCGTTTTAAACAAATGTAGTTTTTATTTCACATTTACGATATTGACATATGGGCATGGAAATTGTCAATACATTTGAACCTACTTGTGCTCTCTCTCTCTCTCTCTCTCTCTCTCTCTCTCTCTCTCTCTTTCTCTCTTAAAACAAAATGCCTATTTACTTTATCTACTGTACGCCTATCTAAAATCATTGTATTAATCTATATATCATCTAACTATTCTTTTTTCATTATAGGTGCATTGGAGAACCAAAGTGATCTCAATTAGTGTTTTGATAGTTGTTGATGACATGCATTCTCTTTGATAGAATCTAAAGACATAGCCGATCTATTTAAAGGAAATTTCAATTCATGATCCCATGGTAGGAAAATATGTCGCACCTCTGGATCAGAAAAACCATTTCCACTTCTCCTTGTGTATACCCTTTCAGTCTCAACGGCTGTGGCAAGACATAAAATTACACATAATTGCTGTTGTTTATTGGATGTGATAATGGCACCTTTTAAACTCCATCCTTGCATGTCCAAAATTGCTTTGCAATTTGGCTAGCCTGACAACGCTCGGAAAACTACGCAGAAAACATCTGTCATAGACGTTTGATGGGAGAGGAATGATAGATGGTGGATGGTTTTGTTGCTAAGTGACATCAGAAGTTTTATTTGCCACATATCACCATTGGAGTTAAGAATATGTCAGCATATTAAATGGCATATTAAATCAGGTTGTGTCTATTATTCGCCAAAATATTTTTTTTCCATTCCACCAAAAAAAGCTTAAACTTCATTTTACATGTTGCATTTAACACATTTTAAAGCTGTGTTAGTGCATGTTCAGACATAACATGTTGCTGTTAACTAATCTTGTGTTTAAAGGTAACGTAGCATGTGTTCACCCAAACTATTCACTGATGAAACTGACTGAAACTGTCGCTGGTTCGAGACCCGACATCACCAGGAGGGTGTATTTCAGCTGTGAGCTGGTGACTGGAAAAAAATGACACAGTTACGGTGCCCACCAACACTGCTGAAGTGCCTTTGAGCAAGGCACTTAACCCCAAAAACTGCTCCAGGTGCGTTGTTCAGTGGCTGACGCCTGCGCTCTGTCCTCTGACCTGAATTGCATGTGCATGTGAGTAGGGTGATATGTTGTGTGTATCTAGTCAGGGGTGTGCGAAAAAAGAATTTCACTGCACATCCTGTATGTGTATGTGACAAATAAAGTTAATTTCATTACCCAGAAATGATGTTATGTGACGTCAGTAAAGTGCCACAGTATGCTCATGTTTACCAACCCACCCAGTATGTGATGCTTTATACCAAAGGATTCTAAAGGGAGAAAGGAAAAAGAGCTAACGCTGGTGAGTCCAGATTTCTCTGGGCGGAGTGCTCTCTCGGTGCTGTTTAGAGACAGTTTACACGTTAAATAAAAGTCTTGTGTTTTGCACCTTTAAATTCCATGGAAGATGGAAGTGCATGGAAGTCTTGCCCACTGTTTTCAAAAGAAACATGCTTGCCACCCCAAAAGTCAAGATTGCCTCAATCTTCCAAAAAATGAAGGTGGTCTGCCCACTCTGTGATTAAAAACAGATATCAATATATCCTAAACATTTTCAGATAACAATCATCCCTAAATGTTCTCAGGTGTGGTTATTGAGCCCTGGATTGTCCTTGATACAGTGTGTTTTGGATTCTCTTGTTCCTGTAATGAACGCCAGGGATTCAGGGTCATGCCGGCCTATCTTGACAAAGGCCAAACCAATTACAGTATCTCTTTACTGAGCCAAGGCTGTGCTCTTGTTTCCCTGTTGTGCTTTCTCTGTTTTGATGGAGGACATTACTCTCATATAGATCTGTTTAGAGGCCAGAAAACCAATTTTTCATTTTGCAATAAAGAACACAATTTTGTGATGAATGATTAATCTTCATTCATGTACTGTGATGCATCCATAAGAGTTTGAGGGGAAATTCTACCATAGTGGCATTTTTTACAGACTATTTGCAACTGTTTTGTAACTGCTTTTCCAGTGAAGTGTTGGAAAATGTAAATTGGATTTGTATTCATCATTGTGGAGAGTTTTTTAGTTTACTATGTTCCTTCTGGTGTTGGAAATGGTTTAAATACAAATTTCCCACAGCTTCTGTAGTAAACTCAGCAAATAGAAATAACGAAAATAGAGAAAATACAGCTGTTGACAGATCAAGTGCCATACTTTATATTTAAGAGTTTTGATCTTTGATACAGTAAGAAGTATCATATGGAAGCTATAGGATGTCATTTAATCTCATGATCACTGCTTTGTTGATCAGAATGAGTTAATGTATGTACTGTATCTGACCTGTTGTTCTTGCCAGGTGTGATGTCCAAAACACGTCCCACAATGGGACAGAGGTGTCTATGTGTGTGTGTGTGTGTGTGTATCTCTGTGTGTGTGTGGGGGTGTATACATGCCCAGGAATGCAATAATAAATAACTGTCCTCAATATCCTGTAAATGTTGCTACTTTGTTAAAACATAGGTCTTGACATAACTGTAAATTCAAAATCTTGACAGCAATTAGTAAATAGAGTAAGTGTCATTTTTGTGTCTCCAATTATATCCTAGTTTCATTTCTATTTTGGAATGGAACTTTATTTCAATGCCAAATTGTTTGATGTTTTGCAATTTGAAGGGCCATGAAATGTAATAGTATCTCACTTGATATAAATGATTAAACACATCCCCATTGTTGACTACTGTATAGATTTTAGGGAAATTTGAGGAACAAAACAATTTACCTGTCCCATTTGAAGACAACTGTCACAATGGAACAATGCTTATTTACGTTTATTTATATGACTAAACAAATGTGACTAAACTAGTGAGATATTGATGAGCTCTCAGACTGCATCTGTGACCAGACTGAACAGGCTGCTGGAGCATCAAGTGGTGGTTTTGTCTTGTTGGCTAAATGACTCAGCCATTAAAAAAAAAACAGTAAGGGGAGAGGTCAGCCGGGGAAAACACTCGATATATGTGTCCATGTCTGACTTTTTAGAAAACCAGAGAGATACAGAGAAACTCAATCGGTTGCATTGTTATATCTAACCACTCACGATTAAAACACAGAGGGAAAGTTTTAAAAGCAAATTTTATTAATTTATTATTATTATTTAGACTTTATTCGGCAGTACAAAACAAAGTCATAAAATCAGAAACACCACAAGGCACAGTACAGCAACACAGGCATACAATTTGGGACATAATTATTCCTTCAATGTGTTAACTGTACCACAAGATGAAAACATTGAGTACATTGCTGACCCATCTAAAAAGGGTTTTAGGGTTTATGATCAAACCAGTCTTCTTTACAAACAGAAACAAAGGGTTCATGAGCAGTAAGTTTATACATTAGTATTGATTTTCCATGTAGTTGTCATCAAGATCCTTAAGGCTAATATGTCTTCACAGTAGCAAAACAATAATCCATATATAAGCTTGTTGTTTTTTTTGTTCAATATCATACAGTACAATACAATACAAGCTCCTCTACATTACATTTACTTACACACATATACAGCGTAAAATACTTCAGAAATTACATTACACGCATTTCAATTGCAGTTTAATAAAAAGCAGCTTTTTAAACAGTCTTGAACTACTGGATCAGGTTTCTGTAAACGGTAAAATTAAAGCTTTATGCTTTCTGGAGAAAATGTGACAGTCATAGGTTCAAAACCACTACCAGGGAATACAAAAAAAATAAAACAAAAAAGAACCCAATGGCACCTTAGCATTGATTTGTCAGAAGAGGGGGAGAGATTGTCTTGCTACCATAAATGTTAACAATCAACAGGTCTATTATTTAGAAACGATATATATATCCCTTGGCAAATCTGTTTAAAACCAGTTTCTGAATCTGTTTTAGTCTTTGGTAGATTGAACCAGTAGTATAGCTGATGGATTATGAAGGTATACAGAATAAACTCATTCTCTAAGTATTTAGAATGTACTTACCATGTTACAGTAAACTCATCTCTCCACAACAGTATATCCACCTCTTCAATAACCACAACACCACTGTATTGACTCTACACTATAAAATTACCCTACCTATCAGATTGTAGTGTTGGTCCATTCAATATAACTAAATATAAAAGTAGGAACAAAATGAGAGGAACTTCCTTATTATAAGAGAATCAATTCTAATGATTTGTCACTGATCAATCCTTTGCCAAAGGTTTGTGTTTGTTAAACACGTGAAACATAGCTCAGGTAGAACACAGGACTACCTTGATATTCTATAATTTAAGAAATGCTTGTTTTATTCAGGAATGACTATTTTAATTTGTGTTGATGCAGCAGTTGGTTTGTTCTTTTGGATTTCACACCAGCAAAAAAATAGATCAACATTTCTCAGTTCACAAAATTTTGAACAAATCAAAAGTATACAGTGAATATTGGTGGACAACAGTAGCCGTCATAACAGTCATTGTAAAAAGAGTAAAGAGATTTATATTGACTGGGATCCAATCAAATAGCCTGTGGTATTCACTCTCTCATGTCTCTGACTGCTAAACACTTGAAGAGTTTAGTTCCAAAATGAAAGATCCACCATTTTAAAATAACCTACTGTTTTAAAATGATTGAGCAACGATTAGATGCTTAATTATTAGATGCTTCTTTTAAAAAGATAAAGGGTAACTTAAATCTTTGGTTGACAAAATGGCAACTCTTTTACACATGCTGGATCCTCTATTATTTAGAGATTTGAATAACAAACTTCATCTAATGTTTTCTTTTCCCCAAAAGAGACTCTTCAAGTGTATAGCACTTAATCTTCACCTTGGCATCTACAGTAACAAAATGGAGTTTTCATCTTCTTTTCCACCTGACCTTAAAGGAATACCATGACATTTTGAATTTTAATCTTTTATTTTGCATCACTAGACACAATGTGAGGGGAAGCATTCTGCACCATTTCACCTGTTTGCTTATGGCTAGCAGTGCTCATTGTGTTGAATGAGGAATGTTGCTAATACTAACACACTCTTTTCAACTTCAACAACTGCCAATGCAGAACTGTTTTGATTTTTTCACATTACATTACAAGTGCTTTGTGAAGAACAGTAGCAGGCTAAAGTTGCATGGTATGCCTTTAATAAAGAGCTTTGTGTTTGTGGGAATAGCAGGTTGAACACCACATTACCTGTTTGACTGAATCCCATTCACCAGTGTCAACACCATGGTGAAGAGGGTCACAGCACAGCTTCACACATCCATTGATGAAATTAAAGAACACTACAATTTTTACGGCTTCATGTCGGCACTTTTAAACATCTCCCACTGCTATCTTCATCATCATCGTAGTCATCAGTATCATCACTTTCGATGGCTATTTCTCTCTTCTGCTTAGCTGTTCAGATCCATCCATGTGAACCATCCATTCTCTCTCTCTCTCTCTCTCTCTCTCTCTCTCTCTCTCTGTCTCTCAGGCTGTAGCTCTCAGACCACCAACCAATGGTGCAGCTGTGGGAACAACAATAGGACATGATCATAAGATAAAGCATATATTACTGTCCTACATGGGCTTATTTCCACTGTCATCTCTTATTTCTTCCATGTGATTTGGATCTGATCTTTTCATTGCTGCCTAAAGAGGGAATGGCCATTTTATTTTATTTTATTTTATTTTATTTTATTTTATTTTATTTTATTTTATTTTATTTTATTTTATTTTATTGTTGGATGTTTAGATAGAAGCAAAAAAAACAGATCGGCATTCAACCCTATTGTCTGTAGTGATACATCAAAAAATTACAAAGATTATGCAAAGAGCAAGAAAGTGAGTATCAGTACTGCCTTAATGTCATCAGTGTCCAAGAGAAACCCAATATCTCCAAAGTCAACTTTTCAGGGACAGATAAAAAGTAGTTAAGTTTCCTATTTATGACAATGTATTTTTTCACAAACTGTACAATGCCTTGGTCCCTGGGTCATGCAACATTAAGCTACCTATACTTCAAAGAGAGTTCAATTAGAAAACTGAATAACAAAAGAACAAAACAATGGCGATATGAGGTTTCAGCATGTCAACAAAAAACGTATTATTAATATGCCTTTACCGTGAACTGCCGAACTTCCCCATTGTCTACCAAGTGATGCTCTGTCTCTGGGGTGATGGCATAAGCCAGTCTCTGTACAGTGGGAGAGGAGAAGGGCAATTAATACATTTTAAAAATTTTCATTCTCAATAAATAGGACAAAAAAATATAGTTGAAGACAACTACAGTTGCAAGAAAAGTTTGTGAACCCTTTTGAATTACCTGTATTCCTGCATAAATAGCTCCTGAATTATGGTCTGATCTTCATCTTATCTCATTCATCTTCAAGTCATAACAATAAATAAACACGTGATTTAACGAATAAACCACAAAAAATGGGCTTTTACATGTTTTTATTGAACATATTGTTCAAACATTAACAGCCTAAACTGATAGTAAAAAAATATGTGGACCTCTAGGATAATGACTTCTATGAAAGGGGATAATTGAAGTGGAGAAAGTTCAGTGCCATTGCTACTCTCCCTAGGAGTGGGCGTCCAGCAAAGACCACAGCAAGAGCACACCGTATAATGGTCAAAGAGGTGAAAAAGAACCCTAAGGCAACAGCTAAGTACCTTCGGGCATCTCACTAACATCTGTGTCCATGAGTCCACAATAAGAAACACAAAAGTGGTGTTCATGGGAGGATATTAAAGAGGAAACCACTGCTCTCCTGAAGCAAGCCATTGCAAAACAGTTCTGTAAGAAGGAATGGTCCAAAATACCTCCTAACCGTTGTGCAGGTCTGATCAGGAACTACAGGAAACATTTAGTTGAGGTTACTGTTGCTAAGGGAGGTTCCACCAGTTACTAAAACTCATGGTTCACATACCTTTTCTAATCCAAGCTGTTAATGTTTGAACAATATGTTCAATAAAGACATGTAAAAGTAAAAGTTCTGTTTGTTTGTTTGTTTGTTCAAAAGGGTTCACAAACTTGCTGCATAAAGTATACATATAGAATTACTGGGTGCAGGAATCTCCTTTTTATAAAAAAGAAACGTTAGCTGCAAGATTAACATTTAGATTAGTAACTATAATAAAGTGCACCTCATTTTTTTGACAAGACATAGCTTAGACTTACGTCGCAGAATTTTCCAGGTAGAGTGCAGAGTTTGTAGATGGCATAGAGAGGCACCATGGTCATTGATGAGATGGCCAGACACCACCCCACCATGTTAGCCCATGTAGGAAACGTGTAGGAACCGTAGTTAGGTGGGTTGAACGTGGCAAAGCTCACCACCACCATGAACTATGGAAAAAGGGGGTAGGTTTCATTCCATAAAGCTATATTTACATTTCAGAAAAAAGAGTGAGATCATATTCATCATATTCATTCATTCAAGGCTGACTTTGCAGCAGACTCACCAGGAGGAAGCAGGGGCTGACAAACTTCCAGCACAGTCTCCAGTACATTCCAGGCCTCTGGCCAATCATCTCCTCAATGTCATCACTGAAACGGTCCACTCCTGAAACAAATAAAAAACATATATGACTTCCACAACAGGCTTGCAGTCAGTTCCAATGTAACTACTTCAGGTGATCAGTGTTCTGGGTTTCTGAGATGAGTTAACATTAACTAAATGACTTTTCCTCTACTTGTGAACCACACACAGCATTCCACTCAGAGCAGGCTTCGAAGTCATTTCATTTAACAACCATACTGATTGCTTGGGGTCAAACGTGATCCCTAATGATCCCTAATGATCCCTAATGAAGACTAATGTTCCCTAAAATTGAGTTATTTACTTTCTTAGTTATTTACTTACTTAAGCACTTTTTTCTTTTCCACAAACAAAGAAAACACAATAGATAACTGGATTTTAAGAGACAGTTATTATGCTCCACATTTGTGGAATAAATGATGCATTTTATGTGAGTCCTTGCTGCAGGGTGAATTTTTCATTAAAGAATATCAAGTATTGATATTCTTATCCTTAGCAAGGAGCTCATTTTGTATGTTTCCTGTACAAAACGCTCAATCAAAAGTCTACAATGTAGAAACCCATGCGCACAATAGGTTGTTAGTAAAAAAAACTACATTTGACAATTTATTCACTTAAGCTACTGTACTGTACCTAGTTAACCTAATCAAGCTTTCCCTTCTTTCATACCTCTGGCTCTACCTTCTCCCTTTCCTTCTCTCTCCCTTCACCCTTCCAGGCAGGAAGGCATCTCACACTGCAGAGGCATACATCTAGACTGACTACCAGGTACTGAGTACAGTTGAATGTACTAATGTAGCGGATGGTAGAACGAAAGACCACAGAGGCCAGGGGTTAAGCGTTCCTGTCAGCAGTGATGAGGACTGGGAAAAGGCCTGCTGAAGCCTTAGGCTTGATTTATATGGCTTGCCAGGGTCGGGACCCACCAAAGCAGGACAACATGCTGACCCCACTGCCCGGGGCCTTGTTAGCATTTAGTCCTTTATGAATCTCACTGTCCACAGACAGTCAGGAGACAAGAGACTTAATACAGAAGTTCAGGTCAACCTTTTCACCTGACCTTGAGATAGTGTTCAGCTATTCGTTCACAAGAAATATAAAGACCGACCGGGGTGACGGAGGGGAGTGTAATACTGGTGATTCTGAATGGCTATAGCTAATGTCATTATTTGTACAACCACAAGAGGCTGTTAGTTGTTCATGGAGAGATTCAAGAGATCAATCATCTGCAGAGAAAATGACCTTTGCTTCTAAACCAGATGTGAAACATAAAATGTGTTTCAGTGAGAAATGGGAACAATGTCTGTTCCCATCTGTACTTTTCTTTCTGTGGTGTCGCACCACTGCTGAATGAACACAGGGGTAACACTGGAGCACTATTCATCAATCATTCAAGATCAATGAGCTCATATGTGGACCAAAACTATGTCCACTATCCTACCACCTTAACAAAGTATGGACCTGACCAGAGCCTGAAGAGTAAAAAACCATTGATCAGAAAAGACTTTTTAGACTCAGTATCCTTACACCTAATAGGACTATGTTGCATTGAGGCACAGCAGACCCATATCAGCAGATAGCTCATCAAACCCCCTAATGTGGCATCAGCTTTACTGGCCATGAAAAGATGAGTCATCCCTTCTCTCCTTCCCCTTCATTTCTTCCGTTTTTCTCACCATAGAACCATGCAATGCCAATGGCCTCAATAAGCACTCCAAAGAGAATTGATGTTCCTGCTGCAAAGTGGTCCAGCAGAGTAAACACATACATCCCACCCTGGAGAGAGAGAGAGAGAGAGAGAGAGAGAGAGAGAGAATACACAACAATTTTGCATTATCAATATTTTGCGGTATCATAGAAAGGGAGAAAGAAAGTACAACAGAGAGAGAGGGGGAGAATGAATGGGAGAGAGAGAGATTCTGAGGTTTCAGTTCAATAAAAGTTGTGTTTACTTGTGGTACTTTCATTATTTGGACATTATACAGTATAAAAATGGTGCAACGGCCTGCATGCCAGTTAATTTACGTCAAAGCCCCCCTGAGCATTCTGGTCCTAACATTTTGTACACTAAGTCTAGGTGTTCCCCAACATAATACTTGCATTAGTAACACAGAAGAGGGATATGAGGAAGGTGGCAACGACGATGAAGAGGGTGAAGAGTTCTCTATGCTTGTGGAGGAACTTGAACTCATCAATCAGCCCTGTGATCACTGACTCCATCCCTCCCATCTAGGGCAGAAGACACAAGAACTTAAATGAAACACATCAAATTAAATGGATGTAGAACCACAGACACAGCCATTGTAGTCATTTCAATCTTTGTGCTACGTCACCCTACTTGAAAAACAAATTAAAGGTGCACAGACACCTGAATGATCCTATCATGGAATGATAGGATGGAAAGGGCGCAAACATACATGCCTATTATCTGGAGTAATAGGTATGTATCTTTGTGTGTGTGTGTGTGTGTGTGTGTGTGTGTGTGTGTGTGTGTGTGTACTCACAGCACTGTCGATGCCCAATGTTAGTAGCATGATGAAGAAAATAACTGCCCACACTGATGACCCAGGTAATGTTGCAATGGCTTCTGGGTAAATGACAAACACCAACCCAGCACCTAAAGAGCAATTCAAAATAGAATAACAATTAGAAAATAGAGTTTGTCGATACAAGTTTGTCTATACATTAAGTAACGATTTTTCATTACACAACTGATAGTAAATGAGTGATTGGAAAGCAGATTTGATATTACAATATGTGTTGGTATGCCCTCCTTTTATAGTCATTTAGTAAGTAAATACATTGTAAGAATTGTAATTAAAATTTTAATAAATGCCTTAAGAATGAATACTAATAAACATGGGCTACCGAAGGGTTACCAAATTCTATTCTATTCTATTCTATTACAGTTACTGTTACTATTACTCTATTCCATGCACTGTGACAATACCTGATTTTGCATTAAAAGCAATCCAGTGCAGGAAATATGTTACTTCAATGGGCTAAGTTGTGCATACACCATGTATTTTTGACACTGTAGGTTCAAATATGATTCAAAACCTTTGTCTCATCATCCCCTCTCTGTCTCATGTCTCTTCTTCCATTGTATACTGATATTAATATTAATATTTCTTATAAAGCAGAAAGTGCTGTAATAACTCTGTAATTACTCTGTCATAGACATCAAATATGAGTGAGTAATTCTGTGCATCCGCTAACAGCAGCGGTGGAATTTGAAGCCAGTGAGCGTGTTCGCAATAGGTTTGCGCCATCGATTACAGTCCTGGCAACCAAACATAGCTCATCTTAAATTTCACTGACTCTTGGAAAATGTACAGAATGCACATTGTCATGCGTCTACTCTTCTGGCATTAACTATACCTTTGTGGGTTCTTTCCAGTATCAATTGATAGCACTTATCATGGAGTAATGCCAAATTTAGCCTATGGATTATCCAACATGGCAACACTCTAATATAAGCTAGCTTCCATTCGCTCTCATTTTACACACCACATTATTGACCTGTGAGGATAACCTATAGCAGTACAATGTGACCATGGTACATGGTAAAGCAGACCCAGCTGAAATGATTGTCTGTCAGTTGTCTGTTGTTTGTCAATCATTGATTTTTAATGCTGGGGGAAAACTTTAATTCTGGTGATGACAGCAGCTCCCCAGAGCAGCAAATGCTGAAGGTTAACTGCCCTTGAATATCTAAGGAGGACTGGGGCATATACAATGTCTCTCCTTTTTTAACTACCACTACACATTGTAAATACACACACCAACAATCCCATACCGTCTCTGGCAACCTTGTCCAGAGCCACGTTGTGTTTGTGGGACATGTACCCAAGGAAGGAGAAGACCACAAAGCCAGAGAAGAAACTGGTCAAAGAGTTGATGGAGCTGGTGATGATAGCATCTCTGGATCAATAAAATCAAATAAAAACAAAAAACAGTCTGTTATCAAACAGTCCGATTATCTAGAGAATTTATTATGGACTGACTGTCCATAATTTAGTGAGTGAGTCAGTCATACAGTCTACTAACGCAATGAGTTAATGAAGCTGTTAATTGCATCTCTGGATAATGAGAATAAATTGAAAATCTGCCAGCTATCAATCAAACAGCCAATATCTAGAGAATTTATCAGCCGGTCAATTAGTCATTGTGTCAGGACTAGATCAAGGCCTGTTTCTAGTAGGTTCCCACATGAAAACAGTGCTAGGCTGTTGTAATGAGTCTGAGTCCCAGCATAGTTTAGAGACCCTTTATGAGTCATTCAGTCAGTCGATCAGTCAGTCAGTGTTATTATTGCTGTATCAGAGGAGAAGCTGGTCAGTCCTGCGATGGACTGGCGACCTATCCAGTTGTCCAGACCTGTTCGTCAATTAAACAATCCATCAAGGATTCAATCAGTGAGTTTGAAATTAGTCAATTAGTCATCAGACAGTCAGCGAGACAGCCAGTAGGTAAATCAGTCAGAAAACCATTCATCCACTGTAGCCAGCTAGCATTCAGTTATTCAGTCAGTCAGTCTGGCTCGATCAATCAATCGATCGATCAACCAATTAACCAATCAATCAGCAGACAAATTCTAAATATTGGAGGGGGACCAGTATCCCATCAAATAATTTAGTAAAACGAGTAAAAGAGTTGCATCCCCTTGTCAACTCTGACATCTATCACATACATTTTAGATATTTTAATTAAATATATTTGGTTTGCCATTGAAATGGTTTGGCCCTTTCTGTGTAGAGTTTGTATATTTCCTCCGGGTGCTCTGGTTTCCTGCCACATTCCAAACACATGCAAATCAGGTGGATTGGAGAGTGCACATTGCCTGTGTTTGTCTGTCTATCTGTTTAAGCCCTGTGATAGACTGGTGGCATGCTGGGATAGGCTTCAGCCCCCATGACCCTGAATAAGAATAAGTGGAATTGCTCTGAGAACTAGGAAAAAAAACTTGCTTATATTGTGTGTTGTTACTTGTTACCTGCTTACTTGTTTCTACATGTGTGTGCGATCAACAGAGCAACTCTTGCCTTCTCTTTATCTCTCTCCTTCTCTGTCAATCTTCTCCTGCCTCTCCCTCTGTCTCTTTACCTGTAACAGTTGTTGCTGAATTTGTTGTAGCTGGAAAAGGCGATTAGCACACCAAACCCCACTCCCAGAGAGAAGCAGATCTGTGTTGCCGCCTCAATCCAGACCTGGGGAGCAACAGAACAAGCGCACTTGTGTGAAGCGGCAAACAAAAGGCACAGGAGAGGAAAAAAGCCATTATTAGGGATAATTGCAGGAAACTCATTCAACAGCAGTAGATGAAAGACGCTTGTGAATACAGGGGGTAATTTTGCAAATTACTGCTCCATGCATGTGTCTAATCTAATTCTCAAATTGCTGCCATGCATCTCTCTATCTCTCTCTTTCTTGCTTTCTCTCTGATTCTCTTTCGCCATAACTGAATGCTTTAGTTGTGCGTGCTTACGTATTGAGCTCCTTACTGCCTGCTATTAGGGTAAATATGATATTGTTGTGATGGAGGGTTTCATGGTCAGGGAAAATGTTAGAAATGAGGCCTGTAAACAGCAATTGTTGAATTATTTTGTTAAATACTGTATACAATGAGGGGAGACTTGGATGGATTGCACAGGAATAATTCCACATCCAGGCTTTTCTCATTCAACCCTGTAGATCATTTCATGTGGTGCTCATTTTGTCAACAGAGAGAGATTATTTCTGCGTATTGTGTATGTGTGTGTGTGTGTGTGTGTGTGTACAATTATATATATTTGTTCACACATTTGTCTTTCTTTCTCTCAGGTTCTGCTTGTCTTTCTTTCTTTTCATTAATTGAATTATTTGATTCTCTAAAATTATTTTCCAATCTTTGCTTTATCTTCCTTAACTTTGTCCCCTCATTTCATCCCTCTTCCCTCCTTGTTTATCCACTCACTCAGATCTGGAGTGGCATCACATATTCAGAAAAAGACAGCAGACAACAATCCAGAAGACAGCAATACAGCAATACAGAACCTGATTCCTCGTTTCTATTCTGTTCATACACATTGCAGGTAATTGCCAATAGGTAGGTACCTGCACAGATCCACTCTTTTCACCTCATAACCTAGAGCTCTCGACAGTCTATTTGTGTGTGAGATAAATTACATCTTACAGTGTGGTGGTACATGCAGGCATCAATGGGCTCAACAAAAAACATATGCCTGATGAGCAATGAGTTAATTCACAAGCACTTCATGGTGAGGTCATTGTTTTGTGCCCCCTCAAGTAAAGTCATGGAATGATACAACATTTGGTACTGTTCAGCTAATAAAACATAAATGAGGGGTAAGCATTCACTGAACTTATGAATTAATTCATACATGCATTCAATCTGTTAGTTAACACCATGAATTAATGCCAAATCATTATGAACAAAGGTATTAAGTCACCACCACTAACTAATGGTGACCAAGGAATGACTTCCCTGGGAATTCCTCATAGTTCATATATAAATTCAAGTTGATTCATGCATTAGTGAATGGTGTACCCACACTATAAAGTGTTGCCAA
>CABFOQ010053546.1:26367-56436 GCA_900660455.1 Gephyroberyx darwinii
AAGTGTTGCCAAAGTCACTTTTCCCTACACTATTTTAAGTGCCCTTCTACTTTCCTCCCCTCTCTCTCCCTTCTCTCTACCTTCCCTCTCCCCTCCCCACTCACCTTGGCATCACAGAGTCTTAGGAAGTCCACGGAGAGGTAGGCCTTAATGCCGTCAATGGCTCCGGGCAGAGTGACTCCTCGGAGCAGCAGCACAGTCAGGACCACATAGGGCATGGTGGCTGTGATCCACACAACCTGAAGAGGCCACAGAAGGCACACACACACACACACACAATCTGTGAACATTTGGGTTCACTCAATGCCTATTCACCATCTAGCTTGAAATCTGAATTGACACTGCACATAAGAACATTTAGCAGTTCACAAAGCCTCTACAATCAATTATGTGAATTTCTTATATTCACTGTTCCTTTGCTTCCTTTCCAGAGGTCTTCGCTGCCTTCCAGAGACAGGGACAGAAGGTAGAGTATTTCCATAATACACACTTCCTTAAACACAGTTACTAATCATTTCAGAGGTCTTGACTCCCAGAGACTGGGGTGAAAATCACAGTACTTGCCAACTCCACACTTCATTGCTAATCATATCCTACATTTTTCATGGTCCTGCTTTCGGGGTCATGAAATTGGGCTAGAAGTCTGAAGCTTGGGTAGAATCATAGCGCTTCCATGGTTTTCACTTTATTCAACATGGCTTCTACGTCATTTTCTACCTTTCCAGAGGTCTTGACTCCCTTCCAGAGACTAAAGTAGAGCAGAACAATCACCACAGCCAGACAGGAAGTCAGCTGCCAGCGTGGACGACCCAGGTCATCAATGCCTCCACTATCCTGGATGTGGAGCACTCCTCGTCTGTGGCAACAGTACAGTTAAGAGTTAGGTGACCTTGACCACAAAATAGATCACAGCAACAGTCTATAGACTGTGACGTATATATGGAATTTACATAATTGTCTTCAATACACTTTGACACAACAGAGATTTAATGTGCAAAACTATTGATGCAAAATTCAATACTGCTTATTTTGGGCGCAAATCACATATATCACACACAATGAAAATAACTATCAAAGGAGGAAATACATCATGCAATTATAAATTGTATCTAAACATTTTGGGTCCGAAGGTAAGATCAAGTTAGTTTGTCTCTTAATAGTATAAAATAGAATTGACTATGCTAGTTGTAGCACATGAAGCATCAACACAAAGCTCATGTCACTCAAATTATTGATTGGCCTTGCACCTTCTGACTGGTAACAAAAGGTGAATTTTCCAAACAATTCCTTTTAAGTTGAACAACCTAAATATTTTCCATTTTATAAAATCATATCTCGAATGTCAGCTGAATAACTACAAAACCACTTTTGTTGATATCGAGACTCAAATGATTTCAGAAGCAGATGAGACTAGATGAGATCAGCTTATGTTCAACTCAGGTGGGCAAATTATCTCCAGGTGGATCTGTAGAAATAGCACACTGTCATCTCAAATAACATGGATGAACTGTCACAACAGAACAACCCCTCACTTGATGGAAGAGGAGGCACCTGGTTAGCTTCAAAGAAGAGCAGCTACATTAGATATATATAGATAAACTCTCTATTTCCACTTTGGGGACGGATACCTGATGTTCATTGCTCAATGTTTCATAAATGCAGATGATTATATATTCTAAAACATTACTATTTGTAGGCAAAGGTCTCATGATAACTACCAACTTCAGTGCTTCCATAGAGTTTGACTTTGATGCAAGTAGTCATTTTGTTAGAGTAGGTGTAAACTTTTTAAGTCTTAATTTGTACTAGGGACTAAACATTCAAACTAAACATCAGCTAAGATTGTTTATAAGTAATATAATATTACTTATAAATAATATTTCACTTAAAACATGTTTATGGCCATTCTCTTTATGCAGAAGTGGTTACACTTAGTCAGCTCCAGGTTTGTACGTTGTACTTAAGTTGCTAAAGATAACATGCAGTTCTGTCTCTAACCCTTACACAGCAATATAATGTTGAGTCATGCGGAAATGTCAATACTGCCATTATTGTTGATACTGTACATATCTAGAGTATTCATTTCACACTGTTCATACTGTCAATACTGTCCATACTGTACATATCTTAGCATATTCATATCTATCCCTTACTGTTTATTTAATACTTACATTACCATTATACATATGTACATACTCTGCACTTTACTGCTATTTGCACTTCTAGTTAGATGCCAAACTGCATTTTAGTTGTCTGAGTACTTGTTCTCTGTGCAATGACAATAAAGTTGAATCTAATCTAATCTAATCTAAAAAAAAATGTCATCTCTGTAAAGTCAATTTGTTCTAGGAACTGAGAAAAAAATGTGGCTTTTGGACAATGTCAGCTGTCAGTAACAGCAAAAAAAAAAAAAAAAATCCAAATCAGACATGCAAGATTATTATAGGACACCACCAATATGTTTTATCCAACTGAGGTTCAGGCCAACTTACTCAAAGTACTCCTGAGCAGGGGTGGCCTTGTGTATGTCGTTGACTGTGCTGTTGTCGGCCCAGTCGGAGCAGTTGGGGCTGTTCCAGGTGTTGTTACAGTGAACCCAGGGCAGCTCGCTGGTGAACGAGGAGAAGAGGTAGAATAGCGCCCAGGAGATGATGACGTTGTAGTAGAAACCAACGTAGAGGGAGATGAGGATCACTGTAAACCCTACACCTGTTAGAAACAAACACACACACAACAAACATAGAAAAAGCAAATGAGTGAGTAGGCAGAGTAAAGGATACTTCAACAGGACACATGGCTATTGTATAGATGGGTTGGTGACCATGAGGCCATGCTGTCAGCCATACGTGTAGCACATGCCTTTTAAGGTACTGTATAATTTTAAGTGCCATAGATTGTTAGCATGGTTGGCCCTAGTGGGATTCAAACCTGGCAGTGTTAATGCCATGCTCTACTAGCTGAGCTATAGAGGATGACAGACAAAACTCAGTTGCTTAATTTTAATGGTCTCTCTCTTTCCAGAATGTTCCCAAGTTGAACAAATACTTATTACGATCTTTCTTCGTTTAGTTTCCACATTGTTTAGATCAGGGGTCAGCATTCATGTGCCACAGAGGGCCAAGAGTATGCAGGGTTTCACTCCAACCAAACACTACACCATGATTTCAAACCTTCAACCAGAGAGGAGGAACTAATCATAGGTTGGGTTGGAGTGAAACCCTGCATACTCTCGGCCCTCCATGGCACATGATTGCCCACTCCTGGTTTAGATATTAACATTGTGAGTCAGTATAAAGGCAAACTGTTGCTCTGCTGGACAGTGTCCACAAACCACCATCTCTGACCCAACATAAGTACAGCAAATTAACCCCTCACTGTGCTCCAGTTACCAGAGCCCACAACACACCAGTGAGAATGCCAACACTCTCACAGAAAGTGGATTGCCAGTAAATACAGGGATGAGAGCACCAGACCTTTGTAAAGATTGCCTTTTCATGCCTTGATTATCCACACATCTACCCTTTCTGTACATTTGAGATGACCTCCACTCCTCTAAGGCTGCATTTTCATCACTAACCTTTGCTAACAAGCATGACCATAATTGTGCCTTATTGATTCCTTTGTAATCTGGATGTGATATTTGTACAGGCAGCGATGCGCCTTAATAGCTCCACATGCTGTCTCTCGATCTCTTTCTGTCTGTCCTTCTCATTCCTTTTCTTCAAAGGCATTGATCCTGAGAGGAAACTGGCTTGCTGATCAGAATAATTACTGTCAATACGGGCATGTGTATGTGTATGTGTATGTGTGTATTTGAATAATTACTGTTATCCCCCTGCTGAGAGACAGAGAGAGTGAAGCGTGTGATTAGAACGTCAACGTACTCAGTGGGTCTCTGACAGACAGCATGTGTTCAGACACAGGAGGCACACACTCAGGAACACACACACACACACACACACACAAAGGCATACATACACACTGTGGGCCACCTTCGGACAAACAAGGACATGTTCTAACAAAGGGCAGTGGTTTGGCAACATGCTGCGAAACAACAGCTGATCCTCTGATAATCATGGCATTTGAGCTTGTATTTTCAAATCCAAAGCTGTACCTGGTGAAGTGATGCCACGTCAAGTACTGGTTGTGACTGAACTTTGATCATAAGAAATATTCCATGACATTCACTCCCCCGATTGCCTGTATTGTGCTCAACAGCACAAATCCAAATCCTCAGCAGTGCGTTACTTATTTCATGTGGTTTCATGCAGTTTTTTTTATGTGGTTTCATGGGATAGTGGACCCTTCAAAAAATAATTAATATTCACATGACAAGAGCAAATACAACCACACAGATACGACCAGATGAATGAGGTTCAATTGATCTACTCCTAATATGTGAAATGAGTGTGCTGGAGACATGGGTGATAATGTAATGGCTTATGTCTTTAGAACAAATCTTACCTCTCAGACAAATAAGACAAATAAGACAAATAAGTGACCTCCTTTGGAACAAGCACACAATTTTATATGCATCCTCACACACATATGCACATACAGACAAGTCTCACAGCTTGTGAACTGCTCGCAAGTTCACCCTGTGGAGAAAAAGTATGATAAGTTGAACCGAGCAAAGTGCATTATATTTTTTCCAGCCAATGACTTTGCTGGGAAGCATGAATCGGCTTTAATGTTTGTTTCGGCATCTGTGTATGGATGGCCTTCTCCTAAACTGTGGCTTGCTTATCGATGTGTTAAAAAGTACCGGGAGAGTGTCAGCCAGTGTTCTCTGCCCTGTTTGACAGAAGGATTTGGATGATCAGGACAAGAGTCTAAAAGCCCAATTTGCACTCGCCTTCCATCTGAGTGCCAACACAACCTGATGTTCTGGGGGATAAACAATGCCTGTCGCTGCTCATCAGAGAGACAGACAGACAGAGAGACTGGCATGTGGACATGCAGGCAGGTGGCCAGACAAGTACACAGAAAGGCAGGCAGGCAGACAGACAGACAGACAGACAGACAGACAGACAGGCAGACAGGCAGACAGACAGACAGACAGACAGACAGACAAACAGACTATATCATATGAATCATATGAGTTCATGAACATGCCGATTTGAAGAAGCGGCATGACAGAAGTTCTTAATATATAAGATAATACATGCATGCATTCTTGTGAACACATGCGGACATCAGTCTCTGTGTGTGTGTGTGTGTCCTGTCTGTATATCTGAATATGTGTGGTATGAATAGTCTCTCTATACCTTTGAATATGGGACATATCTTCCAGACTCCTGCTGCACCCTCTCTGTTGTATTGTCCCAGGGCTAGCTCCATGTAGAAGAGAGGCATGCCTGCTATCACCATGAAGAACAGGTATGGCACCAGGAATGCTCCTGCAGACACAGAAATAGGTGTTGAAGGGTTTTATTCCAAAACACCATACACACATTTAAGAAAAACAAATGCTGCCGCAATTTTTTTTAAAAACACAGACATTTGTTTAAATGTTACTGTTTTGTAAGTAAATTGCTCAATACAGCTTACAACTTCAGTAATGACTATTCAGTTGTGAATTATACTTTCACGCCAGCAATTACAGCAATGCTAGGTCTCATGAATTTCAAAGGGTGGATATTGGTTCCAGGTTCAAAATCCCTCTCTGACTGAATGTTCTTGCCCAAACACTACAATTTCATCAGTTTCATTTTTTTGTGCAAATCATCACATGTCATGGGGTGATGTTGATAGTGCATTTAGTAGAAAATCATGAAACCATGAAAGTGCCACAGCAAGCGGGTGTCAGCTGTGACAGACTATGCCTCTCATTACCACTCTTAAACATAATCAGGACTCTATGTTAAACAGCCATAATGCCCTGCTTGTGAAATTAAGCAGAGTTCCTCTTTAGATTAGGTATTATGACATGCACGGTTGAGGGAGATATTGTAGCTTACCACAAAAGTGTAGAATACATGACACTGGTACAGCCACACAGCATGGTATATTACTATCATCACCACTCTTAACATTAATTAAAGCTCTATGGTAAATTGGTTAAAAAGTTAATTACACCCACTGAAAATCAGTGATATCTCCCTTACTGATATGACAAGATACAGAGTTGAGGGACATACTGTACCCCCAGAGGAGGGTGTCAGCCTTGGCTATGTTTATCGTTACCACTCTTAAACATAATGAGAGCTCTATGTTAAACAGCCATAATTAGTGCCAGTGATTGTTAGAGCTAATCAATGCAGCAGCAGCTGTGGTGGTTTTTCCCCTATTTTGATCTCTGTAAAGGGCTCCAAACCTCAAACAGCAAACACCACACGCATGCATATACATGGATGTGAAAAATACAAACACACGTGCAAATACTCCATCATGGGTGCACACATGCATGCGCATTCGCCTCCAGGCACTCTCACAAAATATGCTTTTCCTACCTACCTCACTTCCTCCTTTTCTTCCTGACTCCCTTCCTCCCTCCCTCCCTCCTATACTTTCCTCCATCCTTCCTGAACCCCAAATGTCCTTGTAGCAAGGGAACCTTAAGACACCGGCAAGCATCCCTTCATCCCTCTCTCTCTCCCATCCTTTCTTCCCTCAGTCCTATCATCCCTTCCCCTCCCTCTCTGCCATCTCACCTCCACCATTTTTGTAGCAGAGGTAGGGAAACCTCCAGACATTGGCCAGGTCCACAGCGAAGCCGATCACAGACAAGAGGAAGTCTATTTTCTTCCCCCAGGTCTCCCTCTCCTCCCCTCCACTGGGGTTGGTCTGGGTCGGGGTTGGGGCCACCAAAGTGGTTGAAGTGAACTGAACCCCATTTTGCTCCTTCACCAGGATCAGCTCCACCTGAATGTGAAAAATTGATGGGAGTGAATATATAATGAATTAGACATTCATTAGATAGATAGAATTAGATAGATGTTTGAAAAATGGCATACACTGTGGCTGCACCTTCACTGTTTACTGTCAGTAGCAGGGCAATTCCCCATAAATGTACTGTGCAAAAGTCTTAGGCACCATCTTTTTTTTAATATAATTTGGTCGTAGATGTTTATTTTTTTTTTGTTTTCTGCATTAGTGTTTCACATAACTGGTCTTTAAAGTACATTTTTTGATATTCAGAAACTTTACAATTCATTATTTTTGAAAGCATCTTCTCTTTACACAAGACTGACAGTCAATATAACCTTCATTTTTATTACTGTTTCATACATCAACCCGGGGTTTATAATATTTGAGATTTGTATTTTACAGTAAATGGTGAAGCTGTAAAAGTTCTGCTCTAGGAGTCCATTTTCATTTTCAGACAGCGAGACAGATAATAATTGAAAGACAAATCAAGAATCAAAAAGACCATGGTAGAGAGAAGTTCACTGGAGGCTTGTCTATTACTATAACTAAATAAATAAATAAATAAATAAATAAAAAATCACAGCTTTATTGTATTGAGGTTATTATACTACATTTCGATTATTTTGTACAATGCAATGAGGCATTAAACTTTTCTGAATTAAGTGCAATTATTGAATCATCATCCATTGAATGTTTAATTTCCACTGACCTCTTTGGGGCCCATGGTGTTGGGGGTGGGTTTTTCTGGGGCTACAACTGAAGACATTAGGCCGACAGGGACTCTTCCTCTCAGCATGGAGGGGTGCACAGCCACAGGAAGAGAAATGCCGGTGGGGGTGGCAGAGGAAGGAGGGTAGATGGAGTAGAACAGTCTTGAAGTATAGCAGGGGAAAAAGAAAAATAGAATATAGGCACAAAAACAGAATAGATAGAAAATAAGCAATACAGATAGTAAAAATGCTATATATATATATATATATATATATATATATATAACAGTAAAACAATAAAATAGAATATTAACTATTGTGGGGTTGTATCAAGATATGCTGATCAACAAATATGGGAAAAGAGTATGGTTTACTTACATATATGGATTAAGTTACAGTTGTTATTTACAGTACAGAGAGAGAGGAGAGTGAAAAAGAGAGACAGGAATGGAATGGGGGATGAGTGAAACATAGAGGGGGGGGTTGTTCATCAAGGCCATCACAGAGTCTCATTTCACACGTTGATCGCCATTTTGCTCACAGATTTGCTCCCAGCTTCTATCAAGCACATCTAACCACAACTTGTTGCTCACCAAATGTATTTGGGTTTAGAACTTTTGTTTAAAATGATCTTTCATGTGAAAAAAATATAATCCTTTTGTTTGCAAAATGTCAAAAAGAAATGATCTAATCATTTTTCTTTCATTTCTATCATCCAACTCATAGAAAATGTGAATTATATACTATATAACATAGCATATCTTTATTGTAGACAAATTCTGAAATTCAATTTTCTTTAAAATTTTATTTTCCATCTTCTCTCATGGATCATGTGAACATTTTCAGCATTAACACTATTTTGTCTCATTTTCATATCAGAAACTGAATCATAACAAATAAACCTTTTACCCTACCAGTGAAATGCTAAAAATGTCAAATAAAATCATTTATTCTGTACATTTGCTGTCACCTTAAGATACAAGGAATAAAAGCCAAATTCTTTACTATTAAATATATGTGATTTACATAACAGGCAATTACTTATCAAAAATATAGAATACATCAGGAAAGAAGAAAAGTTTTCTTGAAAAAAAGGCTCTCACCTTTGGAAAATGACAGGTGAAAGCTATTCCAGCCGTGAACAGGGACAGTTTAATTCCAGTTGTGCTGCTGCTGTTCCACACACTGCAAAATGATGCTGACCATATTTGTGTGGACCCTCCTTGCTGAGTTGGACTTGGACCCGGATTGAAGCAAAGACTGTGAGAGAAAGACAAAGAGAGACATGGATAGAGAGATACAGACAGAGAGACAGTCAGAGAGACAGACAGGAGACAGCCAGCCAGGGAGAAAAGATAGCAGAAAGGTTGAGAGAAAGAGGATGGTAATCTGTGATGAGTTGTAGAGAAACCTCCCAGAGCCTCTTAGCTCTAGTGACAGGCACACAGAGACCAGAGTACCCACCCTGTGGTCTGGAGATTTGTCTGCGGGACCACTCTTGAAATATGAGACAAAACCTACAAACCTACCTCCCTCACCTCCCCTCCTCCCTCTCTCTGTCACTCTCCTCATTGCTGTCCTCCCTCCCTCCATCCACACGAACCACCCTCTCTTTCTTCCCCCTCTCCCCCACCTTTGCCTGCTCATTTTCATATTTTCTCACTTGATTTGAAGAGATTCTTGGATGCCTTGTTTTTCTTTTGTGAACACGAGGCCATGCAGGCAAAAAAAACAAAAAATCATAGGGCAATTTAATCTTATATCTTTCTTAAAACAATTGAGAATTTGCCAAAGGGGTTCAGACAATTTTACTTCTCAATGCAGTGCCACATGTTTCCAAGATTGTTTTTGAAATATGTGACATTATATTGAAATGAAGCAGATCACAAACACCATTATGCCACTTGACTCAAGAAAAACATATGTACAGTATACATCTTACGGTTAAGATCATGTGCAATGCAAACTAAATCAGTGGCATTACTAGTGTTTTCAAAATATTTGAACCAACCTCATTGGTCCAGGTGTATTATCAACATAGTTTCTGTACTTAAGGAGGTTTTTATGCCTTGATCAAAATGCAAAATGTAAACAAACATACAACAAAATAAATGGCCATGTTGTGCTCTCAACCTATTTTCTTCTATTTAAATGATCAGCAGTCACTTATGCCATGGAATTACACTCTTATTACTCATTGCTCTTATTCCTTTTAGTAGTCACTTATGTAGAGCAGTGGTTTTCAATCCAGTCCTCATTTACTCATGCACACCTGAACGAATTAGAGGCTTCAGGTTTTCATGAAACTTTCATTGGTTCAGGTGTGCCTGAGTAAGGCTGGAGCTAAAACCTCCAGGACAGGGGGTCATTGAGGACTGGATTGAGAACCACTGATGAAGAGATCCCTGGAATATCCCTATCTGTCCTGTAATTGTTAGCCGGGACAGCTCTTGACTGGTTTTCTCCTTACTTGTGTAACAGAAAATCTTGTCTATTGGTGAAAATATTTTGTTATTTTCCTCAATTACATGTTGGTACCTCATGTTGGTACCTATATTGTTCTCACTTTATATGCTACCCTTGGGTCACGTAATATGTCAATTTAATATCTATTTTCATTGTTATGCTGATGATACATAACTATATTTTTCTCTCTGACAAAAACTGAAGTCCTTCGCATTGGCCCTGAAAATATTTCTAAGGACATCCTTTAACTGAAGCTAAAGGGTGATCATTCTTTTGTTATTGCTGCCCCTAAACTTTGGAACAGCCTTCCCCTTGATATCAGATTATCTGAATCAATTAACATCTTCAAACAATGGACGACCCATTTTTATTCTCTTTGTGTGTGATGTTTCATCCCTTGTACTATATGGTCTCCTTGTCACTGTGTTTTACTGTTTTGCTTGCCATGTTTTACTATTTTACTGTTTTATGTGCCCTTATTTTTCTAGTATTACATTGTGAAGCCATTTGTTACCACAGTTTAGAAAGGTGCTACATGAATAAAATTTTACTTACTTACTTTTACTTATGTTGAAGTAACTCAACTAGCTCAACTCAACTGTTAAATCAGCAGTGAACTACTGCTGCAGCGCTACTTAATTATTATTTTTTTTAAGAAGTCAGAGGTGTGAGAAATGATGTGGAAACGAATCATTTGAGTAACAAATGTCCTATGTTGCAATATGCCTGTTGAGTTCTCTGTAAAGCCTCGATAGCACATCCCCAGTTGCAGCCACATATCTTTATCTAGCAACAATTGTCCTCTCTCTATTCCTCTCTCTCTCTCTGCCCTATCCCTCCATGCCACCACCTCCCACCCACACCACCTGCCATTTGGCAGAAATCTCATTAGCTGTAATGTCCAACAGGCCTAAATAGAATCAATCCTGAATGCTCAGGCCTCTCCCATTTCATACTCAACCAAAGCAGGACTGGGGCATCAAATGACACAATCAGCTTGGTCCCCACGGAGAGATTTATCACCACGTGTCCAGAATGACATCTTGTTGTTCGAGAGCCAATCATAATGATCAATCAGGCTTTTAATTCCCCACTCCCACACTACCACCACCACCACCCCAATACACACACCTTTAAAGTGCGATTATCCATCAAACCTCATGCCTCATATCAGAAATCGTTGAGTTGATCTAAGCCGTGTTGGATGTATGAGGTTTCGGATGGGGCTCGGACAATGATGAGGTGAATATAATCGAGTGTCTTGTTTCCATAAATGCTGAGACCAGCTGAGACCCACAGAGGAGAGGGGCTGAGAGAAAAGAGCAATAGATGTGTGATGTAGAGGTAGGAATGAAAAACACAACCACAACACAAGTAAAAAAGTAGAATAATGTGCAATTAAGTGATAAATTGCCAAATCAAACAAACCCAGGGACGGTGGCATTTGTTTTTCAACACAATATCTAGAAACTCTGAGAATAAATGCCATATTGCCAGTGGAAATCTTTCCATCACTGTCTCAAAGAATTCAGTGCAATACCACCCAGTGGCTTTCTGAAAGATGAAAGTATCTGGAATATTGGATATCTATAGGCACCGACATGTAATCTATGAAAGCAAAGACAAGCCCAGTGAAAATGAGCTGTGATACTGGTAGACTCAACTTGCCTATTAAGATGCACATCATACATCATAGACATTTCAATTAAAAGCCATTGATGTCCACTCAAAAGAACTTGGCAGCTGGAATTGATGCCAGATCAATAATTTACTAATACATACACCTCATAAAATAAAAATCACTGGTTAAGACAGTTGTAGTTGTAGAAGGGACAAATTGTATTCTTTAAAGCAATATGCTGGGTCATAAATCTGAATATGCTATATGGAAATGCACTCTGAACACTTTGAGTTCAGCATGTCTCCTCTAGAGGGAGACAGTCACCAGTTAGCTAGCAGGTGAAGTCATTTGGTCCTATTTTGAAATGTGAATTTCAGAAATGTGTCTCCAAACCTGCATGGTATACTTGCATGTATATCTTAAAGTTTTAGCAGCCTCAGTGATATTTTAATCACTAAACTGATATCAGCATTATACTGTTTTAAATGTAAGACTTTTGGCTGACACTTATAAGAAGTGGTGTTTAAATCAGGTAAACATCAAATGGATATGAATCAAATGCAAGCAGGTGAGGCATGGGTGAGGTGTAGCCAGAGATGGGTTTTCGGTTTATAGTGGAGAATGGAGAGTTTGCACCATCATTTGGGAACAATGGCCCTTCTACCAACATGTATTCTGTTATTGAGTACATCAGATGTGCACCAAAATCATGTGCCAACCTATTAACAATGAGTTTAATAATTTCCTCATAATTTAGAGTATTTGCCAATATCAAGTTCAATTTAAGTACTTCCATTGACATTGTTTTGACTATGCTGATTAACTAAGCTTATGCTGTGCCAGAACACTTAAAATCACACATTTCACCTCTATATCGTGCTACCAAACAAACACTGAGGGTGTAACATTTCACAGACACACACACACACAAGACATGGACGTAATTGTGTGTTAAGGTTTTCTTTTTTAATCCAAGAGTCACATTAACAAGTTATATCATAGCAGTCCCGAACAGACAAATCCAAAGTAGCTTGCAGTAATGACTCTTCATCACCAAAATACATTAATAAAATAAAACCTCAGAGAGGAGTTTAGAAAAAAGACAGGAAAGAAAGCTACAGAGAAAACAGCGATTTCAGAGACTTGGTCCACACACACTGAGCCATCAGAAAGACCTTCGATCACTCTAGTTCAGTTGTCAGAGTACACAAGTCTTTCGTCTTAGGCTCGCTGCTGGACACACTGTTGTAAGCAGGCAGCAGTAGAATAAATAGAAGATTAGCTCTTACAAGTTTTGACCTTTTAGATTTTTAGCAAGTAGAAAAATGAATTATTCTCTTTATGTGAGGTATTTGAAAAAATAAAAAGAGGAAAGTGGATCAATAGTTTGAGTATGAGAGAGAAGGGCCCACTTTCCATAGGTCCCTGATCCGGAATTGTTCTGAGTGTAACTATTATGAGTATGTATATAAAAAACAGATTATTTTATGGGCAAGAGAAAAAATAATCTTCTCATCTTTCAGATCTCAAAGTATTCCAAAAATGTCAATGTGAGCATGAAAAAAATGACTTCAATCAAATAAAACAAAATTGTGGCGGGGGAAACTGGCTCAACATATTTCAATTCCGGATCAGGTCTTAAACCTTTCTGTTTCAGTCAGTATTGTAATTCATAGTCATACAACAACATCCAAAGGAAAATAAAAGCAAAGCAAAAATCAAGAATCAGACATCACATTACCAGAAATTATACAGGCTTCAGTGCCACACAAATGGTAAACTTATATAAGTATAACCACATCTTAACAGAAGCAAGTCACCAACATGTCTGCTAGACATTCTTCTCAGATGCCACACCCATTTACAATAACTCGATTTATTCCTCATTTAGGACTATGCTTCATACTTGCATTCCATGGTGCAAAACATTTGTAGTCATTAAAATTTGTACAATGCTGCCAAGCCCTACATGTTTCCAAAGCCATTCCCAAGCTACAAGAGTTTGACGATCCTGAGACAAAGCAGAAAAGTGTATAAAACTGACTAAAAATATAAACTATTTTTTAAATAAAGAAAATAAGTGTGGGGTGAGGGACAGCTTCCCGGAATTTGTGATCCCTAATTTCATCTGTGCTCCCATTACTGTAACAAAAAAGTGAATGTAAAAAGTTTTATTAGCAAAAATTGAGCTACAATACTGTAACCTACAAACTTAACATGCGTTACAGCATTCAGTCATATTTTTCAACGAAAAAAAATAGTAGTAAAGAAAAAATCTAAAGTGCAAGCACAAATACATACAATTCTTGTGATGAGATAGTCACTGACAGGGACAAATAATATAACTGTGATTAAATATAACAAATGTTATGTTTTATGCGTGTACAGTCTGGAGTGTTGGTGTGATGAGGCCCGTCATACGTGGTGGCAAACATCACCTCAAGGCCTGACACACTAACACACTAACACTTTTGCTTTGTTCTACCTGCATGCTGCAAACATAAAAAGTCGATGAATGGGACGGTTCAAATAAAAATACAAAACGTAAGTTTGAAATCAGTGATTTTAAAAGGAAAATGTTTACTGTAGACCAGCGCTTTTGAGTAGCTTCTGATTGTGACAAGATTGTCTATACATTCTCTTTTTAATCATAAAAATCATATGTAGATTCAAGGCTATCGGTTTCCATATGAAATCTGCATTTTGTTTCTAAAGCAGTCAACTCAGCAATAACAATAGTAATAACAATATAACAACAATTAAACTTTCCATTATGTTTGAGGAATACAGCACAAAACAATTGCAGTATTATACAAAGGAAAAAAAGTGGCTCATTTTTAACTATCAATACAATCTGCAGAGAAGAGAAGATCACAGATCTTTTGTCATGGCAGTGAACATAAAAATCATTCATATACGTATATCAAAAATTCACAAAATGCCCTGCATTCGGAATATTCAAAATACATATCAGAACTCTTCAAAAGGATAAATCTTGAGAAGGCTAAATAGATGTAAAATATTGCTTCACTGAAAGCCATAATTGGGATAAATGTATGCATGGTTATGAATCTGATGGATACATGATCTTGACAATGCTCACCATTATGACAACCCTTCAGCATGCAAAATCAGAACCTTATTTGTTGTGAATCCTGATGTGGCATCCATAGTCCACAAGTCAACTGTCAAACTATGAATGCACAGATCCCAAATAAAATTAGCTAAAAATGGTCTCAATATATTTTTTATCTATGTCAAGTTTTATTGAATCTGCACTGGAGATGTATTGATTTCCCTTTTACATTTCCATTTAAATAAAATGTGATGTGAACCAATATGCATTTTGAAAAACTTAATAATAATAATAATAATAATAATAATGATAATCTTACTTTCCTCATTTTAGTTTTTTGGGTCTTTGTCTACACCCAGAGAAATGTCTAATAGCAAGAAGAAAACAACTATTCCTTCAATTGTTGGCAAATGATTGAAATGAGCATCATTGTGTTATCTTGATAAAATTACTCACATTTTCTTATACACATAAAAAAAGTGTCAATTGACAATAATTTCAGATTTGTGACAAAAGTTTCTTAAAGTATCAGCAAACAGTGAAATCCTATGTAAAATGGCAATGACACAATGTACAATATGATATCTAAACTTCTGTGTGTACAGTAATAACATTACACCCCCAGAAGACAAAACAGAAACATGCTTTGTGTACATCTAGCAGTACTGTGACCAAGAACTGGGAAAATTACAAAACTTTAGGGTAGAAAGTTTTAAAAATATATATATATATATTTTTTCCGAGTAATGGGATAGGTAATTCTGTCCTAAATTAAAGAATGTAAGTTTATCATCACACAGAAGAAATCCACTATTTGTTTGATTGGATTTTAAAGCCCTAATGTGGATTTCCCCCCTCCCCCCTTCATTTTATTAAGTGGAATTTTACTCAGGCCCACTTAGCTCACAGTTTACAAACAACAAATGTAAATAGACCATTTGCAGCTCAAAATACTTTCAGAACTCTTGTTGAGTGCTGCAAGTCAGTGTATTGAGAGCTAATTGAATCACATGTGGTGTGAGAAACATTTTCGAGCCAATTAAATTAAAATCGGCAAAATGGCAGAAATGGGGCAAAAAGTAGTGCCACACTTAGTAATTTTCAATTCCATACTGGGCCTTCAAATATGATTAGGGCACATGCCTCTGTTGATAAAAACAGTTTGTAGTTTCTTCTATTGACATGAGCTAAGATGTTCTCGTTATACCAGAAACTTGAGCATGGAGGAAAAAATCTCAAGGTGACTAAGGGGCAAATGTTTTTTTTTTTTCAGATCTGCCGATAATCACATAATTCCAAGATTTTTTCATACTTGCCTTTATATGAAAAGCTGGAAGGGAAAACACACCCCACAATACTAGGAATTTGCATAAATAGACTGAGGAATAATAGGCTGAGAAAAGAGCAAGAATGGCCTGATGTTTAAAAATGTGTCGCAATGTAAGGCAGAGAGGAAAATAATATGGCCTTGCCTCTGGAAAACCCATGACCCAACAGGAAACCAAACTGAATGTGCTTCTAATGATTTCATATTCTGATATAAAACCAAGGTTTCCCTCCTTAAAGCCATTACACCACAGAATTGAAAAGGGCAGTACTGACGTAACCAAGTAAGTGACATACTCAATCACTGCGTTTTTGGTCCACGTCTTGTAATAGTAGACATAAAAAAGAAATAGCTTTGCATTTCCTCACTAGAAAGAAATAAAGAATGTTTGTGAGGTTTGTGTGAATGAGGAATGATTGAGCAGATTCTGAAGGAGAGCACTAATGTCATATGAAAAAAAGATAACATGCGTATACCCCAGCGAATGTCAAAAATGATGACATCATACAAGTTTAATTTTTCATTTTTGTTTCGGAACCCTGAGCTAAATAAAGTATATCATATTGTATATATAGGCTCATATCAATTATAACCAACTCTTTACTTAGACCTGAAGACACCTCAAGTTTGACTGGTGAAGCTGAATGCTCCACGGTCAACCAATTGTCACTGGTGCTCTCAGGCCTTCCTTCTTTAGACACACTCAGTACTGCTCAAAGTAATGTATGAGCCCATGCATTTTACTTACACTTTCAGTTCAAAAGGCAGCTACAATTGAAAAGAAGAAATAACTAAAAGTTACAAATAAAAGTCGAGAATGAAACACTGATTTCACTAAAAACAAGTTCACTTTACAGACTAGGGCTTGTTTCTTTTTTTTGCTTCCCTCTTTAAAAACATGCAGTCAGTACCATGTTTGAAAAAAATAAAAAAAAAATAATAATAATAATCCACCGGCCAACCCAGGAATTTGAATAAGTGTTCGCCCTTCAAGTATTCAAGCATTGTATCTGAAACTGCCATTGTTTGGCATTTAAACGTTCTTTTACTAAGAACAAATACAAAAGAATTTAAAACAAAATAAACTCTCACCAGTCTGAAAATAACCTCATAAAATGTTATGGACACAATACTAATAAAAAAGGGGGTAAACTTCATTTTTGTTGTTCTGGTCACTCAAATATAGTCCCCTACTGTTAAAACACATATACCCACTAACTATCCCTCACACATTCCCTCCACTCTCTCACCAGGAGAGGTGTTACTTTTTCTCCCACTCCATTTTCATCAGCCATTTCAGTTGTGTTTCTTTAGTCCGTCTATTGTACCATCGTGGTCTTTGGGGCTGAAGTCGGGGCAGATCCCGTTAGCTGTTTTGGTGGTGGCAGTGCGTTGGATGGTGGTGGAAAAGAGGCTGGTCTTGGTCTGGTGGCTGTCGTAGGGGCAGCTATGGAGGCCTGCATTTTCTGTGTACAGGTACTCCTCAGCAAAGTCCGGGTGCTGTTCCACAAAGCTCCTGAACTTGTCTGTAGAAATACCACAAGATGGCGCCACAGACAAAGGCAACATTAGACAAGGTTTACATAACACCCAGAGACAAATTGCAGTTATAGCTAACGTGGCCTAGTTTATGTTGATGATAAAGCTCTCAACGATGACTTTACCGCATCTCATCTCAAAGAGGAACATGTTAGGAAAGAAGACGCAAAATGATGTCAGGAAGACTGACCCAGACCAGCAAAACACATTTGGTGGGACAGTAAACTGAACCCAAACAGACAAAAGGAGGTAGACAAACCCCCCTCATAGATACAAGCTATTACATTATATGAGAAAAATGGTATAACCCTAATGGAGGCAGATATCGGACAAAAGATCAGTAAAAGAGTGAATGTCAATTGATGAATCTATCCATGACTTTCAGTGATGTCACTGTTGTGTTAATGCTGCCATACTGACTACCAGCATGACTCCTGAAAACATTCCCAGTTAGTGAGAGAAAGCCCCTACCATCACTATTTTAATAAATAATGCACTACACTTACCAACTACCAATTAGAATGACTGTCATATGTTGTTCCATCAGTTGTAATAATCATGTCAGGATGGAAAGGGTTACGTTTCATCATTTGCCCACTAATAATGAGAGTATGTATGTATGTAGCAGCAATTTATGAATGCACTATTATCTTACCTGTCCAGTAATCAGGATCAACTTTTTCTCTAGACAAAGTACTTAACCCAACCTGAAGTTAAATACCGAAATGCACTGGCACTTTTGTACACCTTAATGGTTTCACTGAAATATGGAGACGAGTTGTGAATAAGACGTAGAGGGTTGTATATATCATGAGATGACAGATGGTGGAGTTTGTATGCAGACTTAAGTGTTGTCAGCAATGTTGGTGGCAGAGAGTAAGGCTCACATCCTCCAAGGACTTCAGTCTTATATCTTTATATCTTTCCTTTTCAAGTCAGGTGAGACATTTGCTTGTTCATGGTTGCTTGTCGTATAGTCTGATTATAATGGAAGGCTGTTTGGAGGTCAAAATGGCGGTGTCAACAAAACAGTGATGTCACTGCAAATCACAGATACATGAACATAGTTGTGCCTTTCATCAAGAATCAAGTGTGTTTCAGATGCACTTTGGAGGCACTGGGAGCTAGAAAGCATGTCACTTACAATCCTAAGTAAGGAAGTGAGGCAATGGATGGAACTTAAATTGTTTGGTGTAGATGTAAAACCTGTCAAATTACAATTTAAATGAAAGGAAATAGCTTCTGGATGCCTGATTATAAATCTTGGAGAACAAGATGCAATTCAGAAATAATTGTCAGAGCAAGGTGGGTGGAAGTCAAACTTTCATTTTTTTAATGTTTCCAAACTGAAAACTCGATAGATGTTGGCCTTCAGAAAAATTAGATCAAACAGATCAAACACTTCTTTGTGTCTCCTGCATTGATGGCTAAGTTGAGTTAAAAGTAACTGACAGCATTTGGGTCAATGATTGACCCAAGATGGTTAGTTTTGCGATGTTTCTTACCAAAAGTGATCTTCCCTGTGTCTTCCATGTCAATGGCGGTGAACAGGCGCGACACACTAAGGTGAGCCACTCCTAATGCCGTCTTCAGGACAATGGCCAGCTCCATCTCTGTGATGGCACCATCCTCCTCCGCCTCAAACATCTGGATGCAATGTGAAGACACGCAGATATTATTTTCATGACTTTGCATTTGGGTATGCAACTCAAATTTTTATATAGATGCCATTTATTTCTGAACTACTACAAGCTATGTTGAATGGGTTTCATGTGCCCTAAGGTCACAGAACTTGCTGAACTCAAACAATTATGTAAAACTCAATTCAGAAAACTTGAAAATCACAAAATGTGGAGGTATTACGTTTGCATGCAACCACAACAGACCAGTTGCCCGGTAACCACTCAATACCCCTTCCAACTTATCTTGTGAAATGATAAACTATGAGCAAACCTAACAGACAATGACATTATTTGCTTATTTTCATATTTGTGACAAGATAAGGATAAGAAAGTACTCTTACCATAATAAAAAGACAAGCGTTACACATTTGATATGTACCAGGAGATGTACCGAACACTTTAAGAGGAGTTTATTGACCTTCACACAGTACAATTTGAATACTGCGACAAGCAAAATGCAAGACTGCTGTATGACATTTTAACATATCAAATGTCATGCTGATATTTAGCAGGTGCGGAAATTCCCCCTGCAGGCTAGGTAAGCATGAAGCCTGAAACGGAACATACCTTGAAGGCCAATTTCATCGTTTCCAGAGTTTTGGCGGGTCTGCATACAACAGATAAGGCGATCACATATTCTCTGATATCCATGGAGTTATCTCCATTCTGGAAAAAGGAGAGAAAACAACATGTGTTGTGAGAGATGAGAAGAGGGAGTGTAAGCCAATGTTTCTCCTTTAAGTTTTTGTAGCACAAGTGACTGGGGGTGGTGACTTGACCCCTGGTTGGGTCGAGTACAGGTTATACATTTTTTTTTTTTTTTTTAAATTGGATACTTTATATTGTCCTGAATGAATAGAGGGAAAAATGGTGTGATCAGTTTCAATCCAACTCCCAGTCTCTACTGTGTTTTTATAAAGGCACTTGAGGGGTTAGAATAGATTCATGCCCTGTGTATGTACAACATTCACATGGATTGTCTTCTATTCAGAACATTTTTGTAAAAAAATAAAATTTTAATGCCTCATTAATATCCAAAAGCTTGAAAATTCAACCATGTGCACACATCACATCTCGTTAAGTTCTTTTTTGGTAAGCACCTCAATGTATAACCTATTCAGCGTATAGCTTATTCAAACATTTTTTGCTTCATGCAGAGACCTTTCTCTCATAACCTTAAGAGAACCTACAGTGTTATCCCAGAGGGTTTTATTTGGGATGGGTATTAAAAAAAAAGAGACTCGATTGTACTATGGCTGCCATGTAGCAACATTTTTCCAACAACTAAAAAGCAGTGGCTGCAAACATGAAACGCCTTCATGAAATGCCTTCCATAACATCACCCAAGACAGATCAAAAAGCAAAAGAAACATAGCACCACACATTTTTCAATAGTGGCCATTGAACAAGACTGTAGAGTTATCATGGCTGCCACTAGAAATGTCTTCAATCCTTACCTCATCAAAGAGAGCGAACATATCTCGCAGCATGTCTGAGACGGGCACATCCAGGTAGTGAGCAAAGTCGTCTAAGTCCAGCTTCTCTCCCTCCAGCTTCCTGGCTCTATTGCTGTACTCCTGCAGAACCTTCTCTATGTTTTGGGGTTTCAGCCTGGAACAGTGTGAGAAAAACCTTGCTGTTAGTTAATAACTTAGGCATAGTGCCACTGTGGTAGCTGAGAATGCTGGTATACACTAATGCCACCATTCAAAAAACAAGGAGTAAGGGATTACAAAGTTTAAACAAAACATCCAGTAAAGTAGACTACAAAATGTCTAGCTTATACAGTAAGTAAGAAGCATACTGCTCCTCCCTCATCAAAAAACAAGAGGGGCGGAAGTGTGAAATTGAAACATAGAAGCTAGGATACAAATCAGCCTAAACTCATATGGTTTATTATAAATACTTGGCTGTCAGATTATCTGTGATAGTGAGCATTTGTGCATCAAGATTTCACCCTTTCTGTTACTTTAGCTGCATCACTCACCAGTACAGGATGTCCGCAATATTGATTGGGGTGTAGGTTTGTGACTAGCATCAGATTTGGCATCCATTAAAATCATAAAACCCTACTTGTGCTACCTTTAAGAACCTAGCACAAAAAAAGGGTTATCTGAGAAAGTTTGACATACCCACTTATGTGTTTACCTCAATCTCCTAAGTTTGTGTGGTTGTGGTATAAAACAATGATTTTTACCTAGTTCTCTTAGATGGTCGTATTGCTTGGGGAGGTGTGAGTGACTCACCCAAGTCTCCTGACAAGCTTGGCAAACTCCAGCAGACAGGTGTCGACTGGCAGTCTGAGCTGGCCTTCTGCCATGGCCAGCTGGCAGTCTTCAAATGAATAGTCTGTGATGGGTACCCCCAGGGCCCTGAACACAGCACAGAAGAGACAATGAGGTGACATGAGTCAGTGCAGATCAATAGAGATGAGCTTAAGGCTTGTAAGCTCACAACATATAGCCACTACAGCTGCATTGTTGTTGTCCATACTCAGCACCAAAGGTGCCCATCCCTAGTCTGAAGCAATGAGTGGCTTGTAGGCTGCTTAACAATGCCAGGTGCCTGACAGAAAGCAAAATAATATGGTGACAGTCTGTCAAGTTATCTGTCTCCATATTGTTTTGCTTCCTGTCAGGTACCTGGAATGCATCAGTGTTTTGGTTATTGAAATATTAGCAGCATTAGTTAGTATAAAACCATATTCGGCATCTATTGCACGCCCAACCGTCCTGGTAGGGGGATCCCTCTCTGAGTAGCCCCTCCCAAGGTTTCTTCCATTTTCCTAAAAGGTTTTTTGGGAGTTTTTCCTTGTCCTCTGTGAGGGTCTAAGGTTGGGTGATGTCGTGTACTAACCATTTATTGTTTCACATGTTGGGCACTGTGAAGCCCTTGGAGACTGTAAAGGTGATACAAGGGCTATACAAATAAGTTTGATTTGATTTGTTCCGTGATCAATCTATTTGATTTACCTGAAAGTGTTGAACTGTGTGCAGTGCGTCATACTTTTTTAGGTTTCCAAGTTGCATGTAATAGAGGGTTACTGAAATAGACTCTCTTCTTGATAGAGCTCCCTTTCGAGTATGGCTGTTTGTTTTTTGCAATTGCGCTGTTAACAGGTACATGTTGGGTATCGTCATTTATTTATATTGTCTATTTTTTACGTCAACTTTATAGTGTCATTTTAACCTTTTCCAATATATGAAATAAATTAAACTATTTTAATCCAAGTAAAACTTTGTCTGTGGTAGTTATCAGAGCTCCCCTTTACTCTAGGTCTAAACTGAGGGGTGGTGTAGTCTGTGCTCCTCTTAGGAGAGTGCCACATACACTTAGGCATATACTGTCAGGGTGTAAAGTTAGTCTTTCCCAAGGGCGATACACTTGGCGTCACAACCAGGTGTTGAAATGTTTGGCAGCTGCAGTTGAGGAAAAATGGCTAGAAGTGAATTCTTTGGAAGTTAAACAGATTGGCTTTGTACATCAGGGAGAAAAGGTTAGATCAAGGGAGCGCACATGCAGGCGTGATCCAGGACAGCTAGGAGTGGGCGGAAAAAGTAGGCTTGTTTGAGTAGTTAACTGTGCCGGCTGAAATAGTTAGCACTAGCCTAAGGCCGGACATGCTGCTGTGGTCTGAAGCGCAGAAGTTAGTTTTTCTTTGAGGTCATGGTCCCCTGGGAAGACCGAGTTGACGAGGCAAACGAGCGGAAGAAATCTAGATATGCAAAGATGGCAGCGGAGACAGAACAGCGAGGTTGGAGGGCTCAGGTATGGCCGGTAGAAGTTGGCTGTCGAGGTTTCGCAGCAAAGTTTGTTTTTCGTGGATGGAGCTTGAAACTGGCGGTTAGGAATATCAATATGTCCCAAGCAGCTGAAGGAGCAAGCAAGTGGTTGTGGATAAGGAGGACACATGCTAGCTAGGGAGCATGCTGGGTTGAGTGTTGTGTGGCTAAGTGTAGTACTGTGTAGCAGTGCGTCTCGTAGTATAACATTGTGTGGAATAGAGATAGAGTAGCGTAGTGTAGCACTGTGTGGCTGTATTTATGGGATTGTACTGTGTCTTACTGTGGTATTGAGGGGGGTCTGTACTGTACCAACCTCCACAGGGCATAACATGGATTCCAACCATGTTGCTACCAACTCAGTATACCATAGCATTTTCTTTCATTTTCTTTCATATGCCTCATTTACTACATCCTACCATGGCACTGTAAGCTCAATAAAATACAGTATCCGTTGTGTCTCTGACCACTACATCATGTCTGGCCTTAAGTTAGTGCTCACTATTTCATGTGGGATTATCAACTTTTCTTCCAAATCTACTGACATTTACCAATCTCTACCCACACTTAGTTGGCCTACAATATGCCTGTACAGAGATTCTTTCCTCCTGTCTTTTCTCCCTCACAGACTGAACCAACTGTACCATGTTTCCTTCCTGTCAGCTGATGAATTGATATCTACCCGCTTGCTTTCAGTAGCTGCTGCTCAACACCTCGACTCATTTTGCATCCCGACAAAATATGTCTAAGAATAGCTATGTCCCCCTACCCATTGACTGAGATTTTGGGGAGATGGTTTATCATAGGTTGCGCCTATAATTAACCTAAATCAGTTTGCCTCCATACCACACAGCTCCCTCCAGCCAGGTTTCTTCCTCTCTACACTTTCCCCAATTCATTCGCTGAATCTGTTTTGCCTGAGACAGCCTTAGCACACCTCACTGCTCCCTTCTGCTGCTTAATTTGGTCCACAACCATCTTTCATTTCCCTGATGGAGTTGCCATACTCCATAATCTAATCTTACCTTTTGCACATATACATTTCGCTATTAGGCTGGATATGGGTAGTTCTACAATCCCTTTCCCATACAGAGCTACATTGCTAAGACCTTGTGGGACTCCAAGCGATTTCCAACTAGCCTCTCTAACTTAGATATAGGTTTGACATACCTTGCTTTTGTGTGTTTTTTATTGTTATCATTATTAGTTTTTATTATTTTAGGATAGTCCAGTGTTTCCCATACATAGGCTGCCATGTGGGACACCGCCACAATATTGCCACAGCCACAGCCAGTGGAAAATTAATTTTCTGTGCATTCAACATTTGTTCCCTCAGATGAGCATTGAAAAGTAGAAATGTTCTGCAGTTCAAAATGCAACCCTCCAAGCTTCCACCTGGGTTTACACTGCAAACTCAGGCCATGGTAATTTAATTAATGCAATAAATTAAAAAAAATCAATTGTTCACTATGATAAAATGTTTCAATATAGGTACAATTTAAGTTCCTTCATTTAAATAAGCCATCACCCTGAAACTTTGCTGATGGGTGTCACACATCAATGGCCGATACCATCATCCATCGGGCCAACCCTAATATAGCTATCTCATATACTGTCAAAATAAGCCAAGGCAACACAACTTTAACTTGCAAGGTAGTCCTGACCTCTCTATGCCATTGATGCCTCTTACTACATCCTACCTTATCTCCTGAATCTGCCCCTTGTCATTTAGGGTTGCATCACCACCTTCCTAAACTTTTGACAGGCTTCTATAAAACTATTGGAATTGCTTTTTAATCTATAAAATCTTTTGCCTGTCATTTTCCCCTTGACAATGGAGATGCTCCTAGACTTTTATCCAAGCTTTTAACTTTTATCCACTAATTTGCAACCTTTTGGTACAAGGTGCTGTATCTGCATCCCTCCCTGCAGTCTTACCCCCCCCTACCCTAATGATTACCTCCATTGGTAAGCTAGAGGGGAAATTATACACAGATGCTGCTGTGCTGTAGTAAATTCCGCTGTGATCTGATTTTTAATGAACAACTCTGAAAAAATCAAAAGCCTCCCACAGTAACTTGTGTGGCACAGAGCCAAAGGCATTAGCAAGGTCTAGACATGGAGATATCTTTTCTCCTGCTTGGCTGATTGAATTTGGTGCCAGATCATGCTTGTGTGTTCTAGGCAGCCAGAAAAGTCTGCACATTCCAGGTGTCAAGTCATATTGGTATCAGATATTGGTTACATCCTAGATATGAATAATCATACAAAAACGAAAGAAAAAAAATATGAGCAGGAATTTAGAACTGAGCATGAAGGTTTGCAGTGTGACCATAGCCATAATGAGCATACCAGAAAGGTTTATCATCCCATAGCATATTGTGTTGTATGTTCTAGTTATATTTTATGTCCTATGTCCTTAGTGAAGCTGTAAATGATGAATTGAGAGGAAACAGTCAGCGGTAGCTTTTTTCTCTTACCTCATCTGTTATCTGGCCTCCGAAGGTAACCCACGTGCCTGCATAGAGAGGAAAACAAAATGGTTAGACTGTGTGTGTTTGTGTGTGAGAGAATGAATTTATCCTTCTGTCTCTAGGACCAGTATCTCTGTGGAGTCCCTTTGACTTTGACAGAGAATGATCATGAGCTACTGTGCCTGCCCCCTACACACACTCACCTAATCCAAGACAGGACACCCTCAATCCAGATTTGCCCAGATTTCTGTTGACAGAAAGACACCTAGTACAGTGAAAAACGTTCATTGAGAAGACGACCATAATGGAATCTGTGCTGAAAAAAGAGAGAATGATCAAGATCAAACATATTCTGGACATATGGACATATTCTCCCAGACTAAAGGACATCTGGCTTGATCTCCATTGAGATGTAAGGATTTGCGGTGCTCCATGTTATATACTGCGTTAACAAAAGAACATTGATCTTCTGAAGACAGATGTCCCAGCAGATGATGGACAAGACAGAAAACAGTAGGCAAACTTCCTTCACGTTTTTTTTTTTTTTTTAAACTTTAATACTGGGAGAACACAGTGAGGGTGAGGGCCTTACATTTACATACATGGAGGGAAACAGAGACAAAAGAAAGACACAGGCAATATTTACAATAAATTAAAACAAGTATTGCAGTGGAGAGTAAACCCACCTAAACTCAGTTTATCCACATTTTTATTTACAAACACTGAGAAAAAAAAATAACAGTATATATCCAATAACAGATCGTTGATATTTTTGGCATAGCTTGCATGAATGGCTTGCCACAACATTTGAGGTCATGCCACAACATTTCAGGTTAAGGTCAGGACTCTGACTTGACCATTCCAAAATGTGAATTTTCCTCTGTTTACCCAATTCTGTTGTAGATTTGCTTTTGTGTTTGGAGTCATTGTCATGCTGCATGACCCAACCTCTGTTAAGCTTCAGATCACAGACTGTAACCCTGATATTCTCCTGTAGAATTTCCTGATACAATTTGGAATTCATTGATTGCAAGCCATCCAGGCCCTGGGGCAGCAAAGCAGCCCTAAATCATGATGCTCCATCCACCATGCTTCACTGTTGGGATGAGGTTTTGTTGTTGGTATACAGTGTCTTTTTTCTCATCTATCCACAGAACATTATTCCAGTAGCTTTGTGGAACATCCAGCTGGTCTTTGGCAAACATGAGACAGGCTGCAATGTTTTGGAGAGCAGTAGTTTCTTCCTTGGTATCCTCCCATCAACACCACTCTTGTTTAGTGTTTTTCTTATTGTGGACACAGATGTTAGAAAGTTCAAGAGATGCCTCCAGATCCTTAGCTGCTACCTTAAGTCTTTGTCACCTCCTTGACAATTATGCAGAATGCTCTTGCTGTGATCTTTGCTGGATGCCTACTCCTAGGGAGTATAATAATGACACTGAATTTTCTCCATTTGTATACAATCTGTCTGTAGACTGATGGAGGCCTTGGAACTGATGGAAGTCTTTGGAAATGCTTTTATAGCCTTTTCCAGCCTTATGAGCCTCAACAACTGTTCTCCAGAGGTGCTCTGAAACTTATTTTGACCGGGGGATATTCCATTTCAAAAGATCTCTTATTTTGAAGAGCAGACTCTGTTGGTAACCAAACTTTGTGGGGTTTTATATGACAGGACACCTCTAACCCACCTGAATGTCATCTCATTGATTGGATCACCTGACTTCAATTACCCTTTTCATAGAAGTCATTATTCTAGAGGTTCACATACTTTTTCCAGTTTAGTCTGCAGAAGAATGTTTTGAATAAAAGCATTTTTTGTTGGCATTTGTTAAATTACATTGTTTTTATCTATTGTTATGAAGATCAGACCATATTTTAGGAGCCATTTATGCAGGAATGCAGGTAATTCCAAAGGATTCACAAACTTTTTCTCACTGTATATGTATATATATGTACACCTTTTTTAATATATATATATATATATAAAGTATATACACTTTTTTTTACACACACACATTATTCATATTGTTCCACGTGTTTAATAAACATAACACAAGTAAATCATAGAGTTCAGTTTTTAGTATTTTAGAAAATCTTAATGAATACTAACGTTTAGCAAAAAGACCTGAAAATTAAAAGTTGGCTTCACTTCATGTTTTTATGCATTAAATAAGCAAGTAAAATATACTTGAAAAACAGAAAAGATTGAAATTGGCTTTACTTATTTTAAGTATTAATGCATCAGATAACTTGATTTATTTATGACTTATTTACTATGTGAATGTTATGTCTTAAAGCTAAGTAGATTTCACTCAGTATAACAGTAGATAAAATTACTTTTGCTTTTTTAAGTTAATCTCACACATTCTTTTCAGTGATAGTAAGTACAATCAACTTAAAATGGGGAAACAGGCCTTGTTGTTTTATACAAAAAGCTTTATGCTCAATTTTTTGGTCAAAGTATCAATGTGGATCTTATATATTATATCTATATTTATATTGGGGAGAAATTGATACCATTAAGAGCATTAATCTGCAAGGGTTAGTAATCACTTAATGTTTCTGGATTTGGATAACGTATTTAGTTTTATCAGTATATTTATTATATAGTATGAGACTAATAAAAGCCTTTTGCAGAGCACTGATTTTCAATAGCCAGTTGTATTGTTAACATAACAGTAGAGTTCAACCTTGAAGGCTGGATTCTGAATATACTGCATGCAGTCTGGCCATAGAGAATCAATCAAAAATGTGTGTACAGAGTCAGACATTAATCATTGTAAAATAGCCAGTAAAAGCAGAAGCAAAGCCAGTCTGTAGTCTTGGATATAGCCAGGGAGGAGGTAGGGAACCAATCGTATTCTCTACTGTGTTTTTTATTTCCTCATTCCTCTGGTTTTATGGACAGCTAAGGTTGCACAACTCTTTTAACTGCCACAACATCCAAGGCCATCTAAGACTCTCACCTCCTTCACCCCTCTCCTCCCATCTGTCTCCTGCTTCTTTGTTTAATATATTTGTCTTTCATTGCTTTCACACCATGTTCCATCTTGAAATTCTGAAGCTTCAATGTCTGAATGCTTCCCATTGAAGCTCACAGATTGAAAACGTACCTACTAACCATCACAAATACAAAGCTGCCACTTACATAAAGCCGCAATAACAAGACGTCTGTCGGTTACCTTGAAAAATGAAAAGACCTCACTCAATAGTTCTGTCATTAGCAGAAGTCAAACTATTGATTTGGTTTCAAAGGCAGACATCCAAACCTCACCAAACAGATACAAATGCACACAAAGAGGTAAATATGCATACACACACACACACAGACACACAAACATAGACAGACCAACATATAGCACACATATAAATTCCAAGGTCTAGATTTTTATGACACATTCTTGTTCATCCATGAAAACATTCTTAAAACTCTTACAAATGGTTTAAGTTTAAAGCTGCGCTAGGCAAGATTATTGGTTGAACAGGGGTAAACTGGGGCTGCAAAAAAAAGAGAATCCCATCCTCACTAATTCAGATGCTGTAGATTTGTCCAAATTAAATTCTGGGAGCAGCGTAACTAAAATATGATATTATTGTTCTCTGTGGGGAAATTATATTGTTGCAGCAACAAAAGTAAAATGATTCAGCAGGGAAAATGAAATAGAACATAAACACACATATAGAATATTAAAAAAAAATACTAGAAAAATTAAAATAAAACAATAAAAGCAATAAACTAGACTATGAACAATTGTGGATTTACTCTACGTTAAGTAGACTGTAGAAATGGAAAGTATGGCAAAGAAATGGATTACTTTTTCTCTGAAGAACAAACTATTATAATGAATAAATATGAGCAATACAAAAAATATAACAGTGAAAAGTAACAGTTGCTGATGCCAAGGATTGCTGGAGGTAAAGTGCAGATAGGGTAGATGTGTAAATAATTATGCTTATCACTGCCCCATCATTGGACACTGGGCATACTTTTCATTGATGCAATATCATGTCACATTGTGGGTGTGAAATGTCATGGTTCAGTGACTGACACAGCCACTGGGGGCTGCTGCTCCTTGGGTCCTCCCTCCTTCACCAATCTAGGACCAGGTGCTGTGCATCCTGGTGATTAGACCGCACCCTTTATTAACCAGCTTCTCCCTGCGCTCAGCGCTTCAGTATCAGTCTTTTCACGCTGGGCTGGTATCAGTGCTCTCTCTGTTTCTCTCTCTGGAAAGACAAGCTATCAGAACGTTTACCGTGAGTCCTTCTTGGGCCAGTTCCTCTAACTTGAGGCTGACTCAGGGCCACGGACGTCCTCTCTGATATTTCCTACTTTCTGTCTCTTTACTTTCGGGGAATTTGTCGCCCGTCTGGGGCAGTTTTCTATTAGGCCTTTGGGGAATTTTCGCCCGTAGTGGGTTGATTTCTGTTCTTTCTATTCCTTGCAGGGGCTCCTCGGAATCACCTTAGTGCTTCCTCATCTCCTTTGTTTCCCCTTTCCATAGTCTGTTTACACAGATTT
>CABFOQ010053547.1:7550-34749 GCA_900660455.1 Gephyroberyx darwinii
GAGACATAAAACAAACACACACACACACACACACACACACACACACACACACACACACACACACAAGCTCTGGTCTTGTTTCTTGGAATTTGAGGTGTACTTGTTCTCTCTTTTGTTTTTATGATCCTTGTTTTACTTGTTTTTGTTTCCCTTGTTTTGTGTAAAGCACTTTGTGACAAATCTGTTTAAAGTGTATACAAACTCCTTAGTGAAAGTGATCAGATATTAACTGCAGCTTATTAGACAAGTGGACCTAGTCAGCAAAAAAACTGACATGTGTCCTTATTTATAACCACACACTCACATTAAAATTAATTTGGTTAAAGTGAACTGGTAACTCTTCTCTTCTCCAGCGATATCACATTCTGCTCATCCTGACGGATGGTGTAGTGACAGACATGGCAGACACACGTGAAGCAATCGTGCGAGGCTCCTACCAGCCTCTGTCCATCATAATCGTCGGTGTGGGCAATGCAGACTTCACAGACATGCAGATTTTGGATGGAGATGACGGAGTCCTACGCTCACCAAAGGGCGAGCCTGTTCTTAGGGACATTGTGCAGTTTGTGCCCTTCAGAGACTTCAAAACGGTTAGTATTTTTCTCTTGCTGCCTTTCTCCACTTGTCCCTGAGTCAGTACTTATTTCCCACCTTCCTTTCTCCACTTGTCCCTGAGTCAGTCCCACCTTCCCTTCTCCCCCAGTCCTACTTGCAGGCTGCTATGTTGCTCTCATGTTGCAGCCCAAACCTAGCAAGCTCATTGAATCATTTTCTGTAGGTCCTCAAAAACTTTTTTTTTTTAAAGAGTCAAGCTTATGGCCATTAAATCTCTTATAACTTCCCCTTCCAGAATATCATTCACTACAGGGTGTGATTTCAAAGAGCAAACAGGCAGCATGTTGCTGGCCCTGACAGTACTACAGATGGGCGGCACGGGCTGGAGGAGCTCCAGAGATTTCTCAAAATGAGCATTTATTCTCAATTTTGCTACATGCAGTTAGAGACTTTTCAATTGCAAAATCTGTTATCTGTGCATCGTGTTTTGGAGTACATGTTGCATATTTTGAACATAAATTACCAACATAATTCATGTTCAATAAATCTCCCTCATATTTCACTTTTTTACACCTATGTTTTTAAAAAAAGTCTTGTATAACTCAAATTAAAACTAAATATTACTTAAAGCCTGTGATGTCTGCAACCAGTTCAAGTGTTGTGTTTTCTGAACTTAAACGGTGATCTGTCTCTGTCCCAGGCTTCGCCTGCAGCCCTGGCCAAATGTGTTCTGGCGGAGGTGCCCAAGCAAGTAGTGGAGTACTACAGCCACAAGGCCATCGCCCCTATGTGTCCTATAACGGACTTACCCACCCCCACCCTCAGCCCAATCGCCAACACCCCAACAGAATAACCACCCTATACTGGGGACCAAGCTTTGACCACAGCAGCAGTCCAGCAGACTGAGATGGAGAGGGGAAGCATGTCTCACTATTTTGGACAAGAACTATGAAACTTCTTTATCAAAGTGTTGTTATTCATTTTATTCATTCTTCACTCTTCAAAAGGTGTTTACACAAGGACCATAAACCAGAACCTTTTCGGTTGTATTTCTATGTGCAGTTTGGATCCAGTAATTCTGCTTAGCTGTGCATCATGACCATCCAGCTGTTTCAGCAGCATGAGTCCAGGAGCTTTGTCTAGGTTTTTTGTTTTAGGGTGCATTCAGGCCAATCTCTCAATGCTGATCCATCAGGAATCAGACTCACTGTTCCTCAGCACCTCACCTCTTTCTATTATGTTACTGTTTCAGTTACATCATTTTTTATCTTCAGATCATTTTTAAGAGGAATATTACAATCTAAATTAGATTTCTTGAACATGCTGACAACATTCAACCAAGATGTTAAATATGAATTACAAGTTACAGGAAGTGTAAAGAAACTTCATTAATAAGTATACTATTATGTTTACCCTGGCCTCAGTGTATACCTGATTCTGGCTGGCTGGAGGATTCACGTTAATTATGGATAACAGACAATATTACTGAACATATACTATAAGCCAGACTATAAATGAGTCTAGTGTGAGTAACCATAGGAACAGGTTAGTGACAATTCATGAATTTTTATTTATTTATTTATTTTTCAAATAGAAACTCATAGCTTGCAAGTTAGGCAATGACATGTCATCTATTGCTAAAACTAAGACCATTGTTGCAAGACGAAACGTTCATTGTCAAGAAACCAAAAAGTCTCATGTGAAATTTGCAGCTGCAGGAGCAATGTATGATTTTTTTCCCCAGCAAATATCATTGTTACAAGATTGAGCTAGCGAATCTGTTTGTGATTATAGGTGCAGTATTTCTTTATTTTAGGAATGTCTGTGAAGCATTTTGGCTAAGTAACTTTTGCTCTTCAGCTACTATATTTGGCAGTTGGCATGAGGGGATTGCCAATTTACTACAGTCACTGAGAAGTTATTTTAGCATAATCTAATTACTAGTTACTGAGCATTCACCAGTGAACACGCCTTTGTAATGCCCAAGTGAGATAACAGCAGTCTTTGGAAATAACTTTAGTTGTGATGTTAGCGTCACCACAGAATCATGATCTTGCTCTTGCGTCAAGACCTAATTGCTGCTTGCATCAGACGGCCTGGGAGTGAGATGATAGCTTAAACAATCTGTGTAGTATTTGCAACTTCTGTCGCTCAATCTTTGTATGTTTTTTCCTGCAAATATCTGTTCAACAAGACAGAGTTAACAAAGTAGAATAAGATTGTCAGCTTGCAGGTGGAAGTGGTGTGTGGTGGTTGTTATTCAGTAAAAAAAGTTACTTCTTTTTCTTCAGTTAGCTGTGAACAAAGCCCTAAGGACATTTTTCTCTAAGTGAAGATACATGAACACAACTTATTTTTGGTCTTTTGTTATGTGGCCATGGTAAGCTGTGAAAGCTCTCAAAGGTACAAGACTTTGAATATGTTGAATACGTTTTATCACCTGGTCAATTTCAGGGCTGTGAGGGGCTGTGACCCAACCTATGCTACGGTATGTAAGAAATAATTAATGGTCAAAATACTTACACAACACAAGCAACCAAATTACTTCTTAATGCTTTTTTTTTTTCATTTGTCTTTGTTGTTTCATTCCCTCTCTCTTTTTTCAAAGACTATTTTCTGTTGTGTTGTTTAGACAAGCTTTTTCGTAATGTTTTTTTCCCCCCAGAGATTATTGTGAAAGTGGTTAAAAGCTGTGGCAGAAAACCTTTGCACCTCAACAGTATATTTTGTGCAGGATAGTGAGATTATATAGTTCAGCTATGGGTGGCAAGAAAGTTCCAGGGGCTTAAAAGATAAAACATAACCTACCCAAAATATTTTGTGAAGATATGAAACATCACTCTTTCGGTGATTTAATTTTACTAGGGATTTTATTAATGAAAATTGCCTGGAGAAATAAGAATCTGAGAGATGTAAGTAAGTACTAGTAGATTTTTTTTGTTGGTCATATAAGAGTGACATTGCACATTTATTAGTGAACCATTGTACTGATTCAAGTCTTTTGTGATGGAAATAGAGGTAACCATTAACCACTAAATTATCTTAGTGTTTTGTATGCATTTTTATTCCACACACAAGAAGACAGACTTTGACCAACTGTGTCAAAGTTGTAAAATTGTTTATAACAGCAGTGAGTCTGACCAACAGTGGAATAGCAGAAAAATGTTAACAAAAATGTTAGACTGTTAGTAAACCTAACTGCACACTATATAAGCCTAATATTATTGGATTGGCTAGTATTTACTTGCTCTACTAGTGACTCGATTTTGTCTTAAGTGATGTATGTGTACTCGTGCTCTGAATGGACCACTAATCTATTTGGCCAGAAACCAAGCATGCCATTTAAAGCAATGGGAGAACATCCAGAGCTTATACCTACTTTAACAAGATTCTCATATTTTGTGCCATTGCCTCTCCCCTCTTACGCTACAATTGACCTGACTTTGATTTGTCCCTCAGAGCTTTAGCACCCCTCCCCAGATACTGTGCAGACTATCGACTGCTCATGAATGCACCTAAACACCCCTAGCGCTGCTGGCGGCTGTTCTCAGAGCTCCTTTGAAGAGCAGAACTATTGTGAGTTTTTCTGTAACTGTGGACCACAAGCTGAGACCTATTGATTCAGCAGGCCTCGTTTTGGAGCCATACTCAATTACCTGAATGTAAATGATCTCGGATGGACTTTGATCTCACTACTGAAGCACAGCAACATGTGACAGGAGTAGGACAGGGTGGAAATGGATGCAGACAACATTCCACTGGCATGAATAGTGTTTTGACATTGAGGTGCATAGTCTTCTCTGTATGATGAATAATTTGTTCATTTGTTTTTCTATTTGAGCTTGTCCTTTTTAACCACAAGTACACAGTATATTATTCTCCTGCATTCCAGATCTCTCACCCATGAAGTACAATATGTTGGTCTAATGACTGCTGGTGTTCAATACAATGCGAAAAGTTTGACTAAAAGTTGGGGTGTCATTTTCATAAGGTATTTGTTTTCACTTAAAGTAATCTGTGAAGGTCTTTATCTTTGTGCTTTCCCAGAAATCTTCCCTGTCTACATTTTATGACTTAATGATGCAGTAACTGCTGATACAACCAATATTTCTGCTCCTTAGGGGCAAAGCAATTCATATATTAATATCTAAAAGGCATCGGCTCTTCTCGCTCATGATTCGTGCCTCATATGGCAATTCACTCCTTGTCTTCGCTGTATTACCTGTATTACATTTTTGCTATTCTGCCTCAGGTTATGAGCTGCACCAGCTCAAATCGTTCATTAACCAATACTTATTACACTGCCACATTTTAGTGAGGTGTAATTCTACAGCTGATGGGTGACTGAACTCGCCATAAGAATAAACCATTTTAATTAAAAGTGATCAGATGGAAAAGTCTTGCTTCCACTGATAAACAATAAATAGCAAAATAAGTGGATAACTATTTATTTTGTTGAGTGAAGATGTTGAGTTTATTTGAATGGTATGATGAGAAACAAATGCTTTCAACTAAGTAATATAAAATGTATGTGTAAGTATTCTTTGAGTACACCAGTACAATGAGCCATGCAAATGTGTCATGCCCTGCTGGGGTTATAACAAAATGTATTAGATGTCATTTGGTAATAGAATAGATAACAAATTCCTCTTAAGACCTTTGGTTTTCTTTATTTTTAATTCTTCATCTTCACAGTTTTTCTTTTAGATGGGGATTAGGATGAGTTTGATTTCCTTTCACGGAGCTATGATGAATAGACAAGTGATATCACTGCAATCAATCATGTACGAAATGCCAACGTGTTCAATGAATATTAATGTATGCTTGTGTGCTGGAGTCAGCTGGACCCGAGTGCACAGCCAAGTGTTGTAGTCTAAGCTCTGTTTAAACAGATTCATAAAAAAACAATATTCACGTCTTGATGGGAATCCACTATTTTTGCCAGAGACACAAACAATAGTGAGCACAAATACTGGCAACAATTAGACAACAGTTCACTTGGCCACCGTGCAATGGGGTTTAAAAGAAGCTGGGCAGAATTCATTGAGCTGCTTATTTTCCCTTGTCTACTCTTGCACCATTGTCAGAGAAAATTAACAGGTTATAGCTTTCGCAAAATGTTGATTTATTTGAAATGTCTCCTAGTTTTTCTATTAACCCATCCACTGTTAATCAAAATGAGGTATTCAGACCTTAACCCTGCCTGATCTGTAGGTATAACTGCAGGCCCTGTGGGCGAGAAGTAACCCATGCATCATGAGTAAATAACATTTTGTTTCTGCAAAAGGGAATTTATCGCATGCTTACTTTTGTTGTTAAGCTGTGTTGTGCAGTCATTCCTTTGGATTTTATGATATGCTAATATGCAAGCATGCATTTGCACAAACCTCTGTTCTTGTAGTTTATGCTCTTTGTCTTGCATTTAGGTAAATAAACCCAATCATTTAACTGTAATACAGTGTCTGTGATACATTTTTTTCAGTGTGAAAACAAATGTGAAAAGTGACTTTTTCATGCTATTGAATTACCTTTTTTCCTTGGTTTGACAAAGATAATCTCTTCCGTGGTTGAATGTGATCATTCTGATGATACACACGTGTACTGTGAATATAATCCATAATTTGCCATACATTACCAGCACTATCTCTTCCTTTGTTACTTGCTTGCTTATTTGCCTCTCAGTTACTGATGCAACTCACTGATGAGCAAGCTGCCAAAGAGAGTTTATTTTCGGGATCAGGGGCATACATATTTTTCCTTGTTATACAGTTCATACAGTTATACAGAGTAGAACTGGAACAACAATTGTTGAAGTACCTGATGAATCAAGGCTGTGCTGTCCTGTGCACATTTGCCCAGTATGGCTTGGTTAGTGATGCTATGAGTACTTCATACCATGGAAAGAGGAATTAAGCCTGCTCTTCAATTCCATCAGACAGCTCCTTTCATTTGACAGCCATTGTTGAGAGGGCTGAATAACGGTTGTTTCCATGGTGACACCTACTTGTGGGGAAATGTAGACCTTCGTTTTGTCAGATCCAGGGACAAAGATGCAGGATATGGTGGGAGCTCTGTGAAGTTAGCCATTAAAAGATTATTGTAAAAAAACAAGAGGCTTTGATTATGATGATGTGCTGCCCCGTGCAAGGCCGCTGAATACCCAGAGACTATTACCAGGGCTGTGCCTCAGGTGAGGTCTTTGTTTAATAAGGATGGTTGTCTCTCTCTCTCGCCCTCCATAACCCTGTATGCGCCTAGCCTACTGATTTATGACCACAATTAAACTACATTCAATGCTGCTTAACATTCATTGGCAATAAAATCAACAACAGAGTTGCACCCCAAGACAAGGTGCTGTTGTTTAGTGGAGCTCATTGGATCAGTGTCTCACATTACCTTTTATGTAGGCAAGTTCAACTGGGCTCCCTTAATACTGGTATGGCAGAGGAGCCACTGGGAGGACTGTAAAAATAGGAAAGGCAGAGGACTCATTGGTTTTATTTCAGTGGCTGGTTGCCTAATGCCAGCATCTAATGAGGAAATGACTAATAGGAGATGGAGGGTGGGAGATGCTCAAGAGTAATTAGCTGTCTCCTCCTTCCCCTGAGGGAAAAAAAATCACCTTTGAAATTCTTCCAGCTACCTCCTCTGATGTTGTCTCTCACATGCGTTCTATCATCTCTATCCCCCACTCACTTTGTGCATATACAATACACACATGTATACACACGCACATATACACACACACAGACTTTGAAGAATGAAGTCTAGCTGAGACTACACCCCAAAGAAATGGTGGTGCTGGTGTGACAAGCATGTGGATGTGCAGTACATGACAAGAAGGAAATAGTGGTGTACACAGTTTTTGAGTTTTTCTAAACAATGCAGATACTACCGTTATAATATTCTATTATTTTTAAATGGTACAATGTCCTAAACCATCAGCAGCTTTCTTAGCATCACAGATGTATTGCACATGTAGAACGCTTGCTTGAAGTTAAAGTCCACTGAAACGTGTCAATATATGAGTCATCTGGCATCGAGAATGCTCTAGACCCACCAGAAAAATTAGCCAACTGAGAGGACACAGCTCCACAGGAGCCACTCTCTGTTTGACAAGGGACTGTGGCTGTGATTTTTAGTTGAGACAAATAGACCCTCAGGAAATTTTAGCACTGTCAAGCAATGTTATATCGTACTCTTGCATTGTGTCTCACTTTCTTTATCACGCTCCTGCTTTCTCACTCACTCACTCTCACACAGACACAGACACACACACACACACACACACACACACACACACACACACACACACTACTTGTGGTTCAAATTGGTCCTTGTCGCTCTCTGTGAGAAGACAATAAAACCCTATGACTATCCGTCTTCAATATGAGTTCTCCCATAACGTGGATATTTATTATTAGAGGAGATTTAAAAATAAACCCATACAATTTAATCTGCCTCTCTCTTTCCTAAAACAACCACAGCCAGCAGGGAGGAGGATGAACTGTCTGTGACTCTGTAAATCTTTAGATATCATTATATCATTGGATGTGAATAGGACAATTTTCAAGAGTAACATGTCTTTATCGCTTTTTTATAGTGGCTTTATGATATATGATATGTGTGGCAATGTTAGTATATCACTAGGAAGGATACCAGTTCCGTAACTATTTTATTTGGCACTAATCCACACTCAAAAGCAAACTGAAATACACATCACAGCGATGAATCCAACCAAACTAACCATTCCAATCTACAAAAGAATAAATAGCCTTTTCCGGCTTCAAGATACTCAGATGTGTCTGTGTGCTTCCATCCCAGGCTCTTCTGAAACCCTCAGATATAACAATTTAATTAGAGCTGGTGCACTTGCTGACCAGCTGGACTGCTCCTGGCTCTCTCTGCCTGCCGACAAAAAACCCAATCCCTGCTATGCTTACCACCTTCCCCCAATGCCCAATTTAGGCCGGGGAGCTGTCCTGCCGAAAATCAACTCCTTTTTCCCTGAGCAGGAGAGGAAGTCGGGAACTGCGCCCCTTTTGAAATTAAAAGGTGTAGCACACTCGCTACCACCAGGGCCGCGACAGACAGAGACACAGGCAAGGAGGCCGGTGCACTTTCCCTCTGTCACGGCAGGTCAGCCGCAGAGTGCCAAAGCAGCCAAAGCAGTCTGCCAGGCTTTCAGGATGCAAACCAGCTCCAACCTCCTGACTGACCAGCTCTTCCAGGTCTGCCCCCGGCTGCATCCTCCGGGAACAGGTCGGCCGCCACTGCTGGTCTTGCTCGCTCTCCCCACTCCATACAGTCGACTCAACCCTCTCGATCTGCTGTCGAACTCACTCACTCCCACTCCCTCACACACATGCACACAGACAGGTTAAAAGGGTCTGGCTGCAATCGGTACTGGACACAGGTAGAACCAGTCCACTGACTCAACTCTCTCCTGCGTCCAGCCTACGCCTCACTCACACCCTCCCCCCAGTCTGCCACAACAGGTATGATGAGCTGATCGTCCACAGCCAACCCTTTTTTTATTTAGGTTGCTTAACTTTAATGTGGAATAAACCTTGGTTAACCTTATAGTGTTGACTGTGTGGTCTCCCTATTTTGTTGTGACTTCAACGAGCACTTTACATTTCACACAATGTTTTAAAATAATTTTGTGCTGTCAAAAGCAAACTCAAATACACACCACCATTGCTCAAACAATATTCCCCTTTAGGGGATGAGTCCACCAGTCCGTGAAAGAATAAACTGGTTTTTCAGGCTGTAGAGTACTCAGGTGTGGCTGTGGCTGTCTGTCCATGTGTTTGAGTCCCAGGCTCATTTGTCCATACCTACTGAAACCCACAGATATAAAGAGAGAGAGTTAATTAGGCACAGGTGTGCCTCGTCGACTGGCTGGACCTCCTGACTCCTCCTGACCAAAGCTTAATCCCTGCCCCTTGCCACATTTTATTCTATTGTAAACCTTAAAACCTTACTGTTCTTCTACATACAGCCAGTATCCATCCTGGTTCAACAGGGTCATGCAATGTTCACCAAATATTTTGGTGGTGCATTCATGCTGCAAACAAACATCCTGTTACAACTCATCCCAAAGCTGCTCTATTGGGTTGAGTTGTGGAGACCAGGCCTTTGGAGAAAACTGAATTCACTGTCATGTTTCTGGAACCATCTTGAGATGATGCAGGCTTTGTGACATGGCACGTTATCCTACGGTATTTTGGCCATGAAGGGATGCCCCCGGTCAGCAACAATGTTTAGGTACGCTGTGGCATTCAAAACCCCACACATTACACCCTCACCACCAGCCTCATCATATCATTCATACCCTGACCCTGCCATCAGGATGTTGCAACAAAAAAAACAGGATTCATTGGATCAGGAAATGTATTTCTACACTTTCATGTCCAGTTTTGGCAATCACATGCCCACAAGAACCCCAACTTATTGTTCTGAAATGACAGCAGTGGAATATGGCATGGTCTTCTGCTGCTGTAGCCCATCATGTTGTGTATTCCCTTCTCCACCACTGCTCCACCACTTATTTGTGAGCCACCTGTTAGCTTGAATGAGTCTTGCCATTCGTCTTCACCTCTCTCTTCAATTTTCACCCACAGGACCGCCACTGACTGGGTGTTTTATTGCAAAATAAACTCTACACAACACTGTAGCATCTGACACCAACCATCATACCTTGTTCAGTTTTGTTTAAGGACAACCAGAAACCTTTGTTTAACCTCTTCCTGCAACAACTCACCTCATCTTTCAGATTTCAGAGCGAGACTTCTCCTTGAGCGACAAAGGTCTATCTGTAGCAATCCTTTCCGTAATGTTGTCAGACACACAAATAACATTCTGAGCCTGTCAGTGGCAAAAACAAGCACTTTTAGTGGACATACTTTGATTGGCGCACTTGCCCCTGACGATTACGTTGCAGCCTGAGGCGATCTACCGGAGCAATTCCAAAACCTTTTGAACCTATTTTGCGGTATAAATGACGAATTTGTACACATAGAGCCCATGTTTAAAAATACCGGAATTCCCCTTTAACAGATTATGAGAAAGCCCTAATGTGTTGCAACACATTCTGGCCTTTTTTGAATAAGTCAACAAAGTGAGCCACCAATTCAGAGCCGATGGCTTACTGTCTCTGTAGGAGAGATAAACGGGCTTAATTTTGTCCAGTCCAGAGTCTGCATGGCTCCATTCCCAAGCCAACAAAAGGAAAGAAACAGAGGCAATTATATACCAAATGGGAAATCGGAAAAAAAAAATCTAAAATGTGCAGATAGAGAATCAGATTGTGAAGATCTCTTAAATAGCCTTGAAACAAACAATACTATTTAGAACCAAAATCACTTTATTGGCAAAGTACAATCAATGTACAGGAATTTATTAGTGATATACCTGCATATTGTGCATATTGTTGTACATAACACTGTTATCACCCTTCATCAAATTGTCACTCATTATGATTTTGCAAGATCAATCCTTATTGGTTATTTCCCATCTATAATCTCACATTTGTGGAGCTGCCCATCTCTCAGGACTCAGGTCCCAATCAGTTTGCAGATATAACACCAGCCAAGATATTGAGTCTTGGTTTGAAAAATAAAATAAAATTGGTGACCGTGACACTATGCACAATGATTTTCTGGGCTTAAAGGTACATTTTATACTTCATCGTGAAGAAAAACACATTTGGAGGTAAAGGTTCAGAGAAACATTACATGAATCACCACAGAGCTAAATCTTTTTTTATCTGGTTTCTTCGAGCGTATGCCTGCTTTATTAAAGTGCTGTGAGACAGGAAAGATAGGAGAGAGGATGACGTGCAAAAAGCCATTAGCTTGGTTAAAAAACCATGCCATATTAAAGTTTGTCATGTTCACAAATTCTACTGGTTAGACCATCCCCAAATTGTCAATTCTTAAATTGATTGGCACTACCCTTTAATACTATAAAGCCAAATTTCATGAAAGATGTAACGCTACCTTTGCATTTGTGTGTGTATGTGTTATTTATCAACCCACTGGTATTCAGCTATACTGAAAATGGAAATGTCTATTTATAGATCTTATTCAACTCGAGGAGCTAAAAACATAACTGCAATTATATGGTGGGGGATAAATGATATCTCTGCCCAGTCTCCATCTCACCACATAAAGGGGAAAAGCTTATTAAAAACGGGCTTGAGCTTGGTCTGAACGGTCAGAATGTAATTGAACAAATTATGAGCATGGGCAGAGGTTCTTGATGATTCAGTTGACCTTAGTGATTAAAAATATAGCTGCATACTCTTTCACTGGAGGCTTTTGTGTGTGACTCATCAACCTTTTCTCCTATTGTCAGCTGCCCCTTCACTGTATGAAGGAGATTTCACAAATTCCCAGTGATGCATAGGGTATTCTGTTTAATTAGGCTCAAACTGTAGCTGAACTTGGGAAATATATTTCATTTTGTCAGAGATATTAAAAAATCAGTCCAGCGGTGTTTTTCTGTAAACATTACAAGCACACCATTGAGCAGTTCTGTCAAGGAATAAACAATAATTCAGGGTTGTGTTCACTGAGCTAGACAGAAATGACCTGCGATCTGTACGTCTTTACTTTCATTCACAGTATACTATTCATAATGCCCCATAGCAAATACAGATAATCATGTCTGACATGAGGAAGCGGACTGGAGGTTGTATACTGTATGATGAGCCGAGAAAGGTAGAAAGCAGTAAGAGAGGAGGAAAGAGTGAATGATAAACATGGAGTGTGTGTGTAGGTGTGTGTGTGTGTGTGTGTGTAGGTGTGTGTTAAATGGATTATACAGTGAATGGTCAGAGCCCTTAACAGTTGTCTAATGGATGGTGGACAGCTTGCTCTAAAACAAATCAAATGGCACCAGCATAATATTTGCTGGACAAATTGCCCCTCCCAGAGCTCTACTAGTAATGACTCTGTACTCACCACAAGACAGAGCACACTGTCATCACCAAGCACATCCATTATGGATGGGAGTTATGCATACCAAACATTTTTCCTGCAGCTTCCCTGACCAATGTTTGATGGCCAGTCAGAGCAAAAGAGATTTTGTTTTAATGGCCACTGATGGTATCTGTCACTGACTGCAAATCCATTGGTGCTATCTATCAGAACTGACAAAGTGGGTAAATACATTGATTTTGTCTCTTTTAATCACAATCCTCTCTCAGACATTGAGTTATTGCAGCTACCAAACATTACTGACGTTATTACTACATGACATATGTTAATGGGAGCCATTATTTGTTTTCTCAGTCTGAAATATGATACCCACAGGAATTTAGACATAGAGCCTCCTTTTCAGGTTCCCTATCCATCCTTTTGTGCTTCTATGAGGATTCACTGACTGTGCTCAGCCATCAATTCAACAATATGTATGGAGTTGGTTGTATGGAGTATGGCTATATGGTCAGGAGCCTGACTTACCAAACCAGTATTTAATCATCACACTTCTGTCACAGAACTTCAGCCTAGACATGGACAAATTTATATGAATCCTTTGGCCAATTCAGCACTGTGCTTTTGAAAGTGTTTCATCGGCTGTCTGTCATGCTGGGTGGCACGAACTCTAGACTGGGTAAAGAATCACCCAACGGGAAAGATATAGTTCATGACAGAATGAGTAACATCTGTAACATTGATGTGCTGCTGTTTTTGTGCTGTTTTAGTGAGTTTAGGGGAAGGACTTTAATGTCAGTCCTCTGATAGAAATATCATCCTCTGGAAAACTTTGGGAACATACTTTTGAGTTAGCACGAATGGTAGTGCAGCCAATTGTGCATTCAAGAGTGGAGATAGACTCAACCCAAGAAAAAGCTGTAGGCCTTGCTAAACTGAATGACACCCACAACAATTGCTCTCTATCCTCTGTGTATTGATGTGTGATATGTGTGTAAACTAAGTCAGCTGTGTTGTGTTTCAGTTGTAGAGGGATTTCTGTAGATAGGATCATGTGGCGTCATTGACTGAAACTATAGAGGCACTATCATCATCCAACATGTGTTGTGTGGCTCGTGTCCTTTCGATTTTTTTGAAGGAGACCAGCTGAGTGCAGGAAATGGCTAAATAGATTTTCCCTCATTGTTCACTCTTGTGAAACATTTTAATGCTGTGATCTATAAAGCATGTCTTATGGGATATAATTCAATGTGAATTATAAAACCAGAAGTATACATTGTATGTAGATGTTTGTTGGATCAACGGCATATTTTCTATGAAGTAGGCCTATTTCCTCAACCTACGATAACCCCACGGTAACATTCATTCTGTAACACTCACTGTTTTACAAGCATGAAAGGATCTGATGGAGGCGGTGGGGGTGCGGTCACCATTTTAATTATAGACTGCATAACCTGGTCTGAAAGACTGCAGAGTATGCTTTGTGCCAACAAATAATACTCTATTTCTCATTACTCATGGTGTATGACATGAATCTTAATATACAATTATCACATGCCAAGGCGGTTATTTTTCATTCCTATTTGCGTGTTGTCTGTCAGCAGGATGTCTCTGAAATAAAAAATGGATTCCTATGAAATTTGTTGGACAGATGGGAAATGGGCCAAGGAACAATTGATTAGATTTTGGTGGCAATATTAGACGATTATGTTTTTTTAGCCATAATTATTAAACTAACAGAGATGGATGCTTGATTCCAAATCCTAAGGACGTGGTTGCAGGGTCAAGAAAACAAAACAAAAATGTAAGTGACAGGAATGCTCTCTTTGGGTGTAACAGCAAATTGGAGAATTGGTCAGTGTTGGCAGAGGTTTGTGCTCTCCAAGTGCCTTCTAGTTGGCAGTCTTGTCAACACACATACACACACACACACACAGAGCAGTTTATACAGAGATTTCGATGGCCAAGATATACTCTATATGCCTCCAGTGAGAGTTCTCCCTTATTACAAAATGTCAGGCATTGGGCCAGCTTCATCTTATATTTACCAGTAACAGAAGAATGAAAACGCTACCAAACTATTAACCGACTGCATAATCCCCTAATTGCTACCCCCACACAAACATGCACACACAATAGTTGAGTCCAAGTTTTAAGAAGAGCTGAGAGACTGACAAACCTGGGCAAAGAGAGTTGACTGAGCAGTGTTGCAGGCAGATGAGTTAAATCCCACCAAATCTGTTTAGAAACACCTGGCAGAAATTCTGTCATTCAGTATATGTTTTAATCAGCATCATAAAGAGCTCATTACCCAGCAATCACAGACACATTGTATAGTCAGTTGATTTCTCTTGTGGTTTGTTCCAATCTCTCACACATTCTGAACACAAAATAATTACCTGGTCACACATTAAACTAAGTAAAAGACTGTCTCTAATTTGGTTTCCCATGTGGTGGAGACAAGATGGCAGGCAGCTCAGGTGTGGCAGCATCTCTTTTAACCTATGGATTTCTTTAATATTTTAGTTACACAGGCCATCAATGAAACAATGTACAAGTGTTTACAATTGTACGCTTATTTATCCATGCTAGTACAATCAAATAAATAAACACTACAAGACACCAAACACCAAAAAGCAGCACTCCACCGTATTTGACTGTAGGTAGGGTGTTATTTTCTATAAAAGCTTCATTTCATTGTCTGTAGACAAAGAGCTGATCTGCATTGCCATATATCTATATATTCCTACTATATATCTATAATATGTTTTAGTCAATCAGTGAATAATGTCCAGTCAGCAGGTTTCACTTAAAGTACGTCTTTTCTTTACGGTTCTCAGTATCACACTTTACGTCCTCACTTTACGGCAACTGTAGGGCATACTATCACTATATATATGGAATGACCTGGCCTGCCCAGTCTCCAGACTTCAATCCCATTGAACTTGTATGGGATGAACTGGACAGAAGAGTCAAAGCAAAGCAACCCACAGGTGCCCTACATCTCTGGGAATTGCTGCATAAGTGTTAACCAAACAGAAACATATGAAAGAAACCTAGTCCAGCAAGTGTACTCAAAGGTTTTTGACTGGTACTGTATATGTACATATATATATATATGTGTATATATATATATATATGGGGTAAAATCCAACAAAGTAACTGTCATTATACAACATAAAGAGTTAAATAACCTATATTTTCTTGCCAGTCAAGCATATATTTGTTGAGTTGTTGATTCTGCCTCTCCTCTCTGGTCTGTACAACAATGCTGTGATCAATACCATTGATTGTGACCAGGTCCACTGTGTGGGGAAGATCAGATGTGGAGCTAGCTCAATATGCCTCTTCCTGTCTGTCATTGCTATCACCACCCACAGCTTCATTGACCACAGTTTGGCAGATTAAGTGCTGGACTTGAATTCTTTGCAACGGTGAGAGTGTAAAGCCACATTTATATTGCACTGTCTGAACAGGTAATCTGACATATCTACACAAATTCTTCTACACGTGTATTGAGCTGTTTGCTAAGACACAAGTGCATTATGTCTAAGCAAATGGCATTAAAGCAATATTATGGAAGCAATCATTTTCAAGTTAAAAACTATAGCCTAAATCCAACTCAAAAACCAGTACGGAAGTGGAACATGACAGTTTTGTTGTTTTGACTGTACAGTTTTTAAACAGCTGTACTGGGAATATGCAATAGACAGGTTAAGTCACTGATTGACTCAAATGGACCAGACAGAGTCAGCCACCAGGTCAAACAGCTTAATGACAGTAACAAGCCTGTAAACAGGTGATTTAGAGCTGGAGCACTGTGATTGCTCCAGGCTTTGTGATCCACCAGCACTCATGCAGAGCAGGCATCTCCAGGGGTCTGGCTAAGTCAATAACCTCCACAGTTCACTGCCTGAAAAAGAATCAAGGGTCAGCCTGGGAGTGTACTCAGCACATCGGCCTGGCATGTAGCCGCTCCATCACTTAAAACTCAGAGAAAAAAGTTGTTCAATGCTCTGAAAGATCCTAGTAAATCATAAAAACACCAAATCATTTCTTATTATTTGTTTCAATTCAGCCAGGGGTATTACACTGCTTAATGGAATGATGTAATGAATTCACTTGAGGACACTGTAGCAGTGTGTGAAAAGTGATTAGGAAACATAATTCTGGTTCTCATCTCTGATTGGCTGAGTCACGTTCAAAAACCCATTGTAAAATTATAATACCTGATCAATGCACATCTTTGACTATGAAAATTGTATGTTGTTTAGTAAGCACTTTGTTTATTCACTGTTTACTACATTTCATGGCGGGAGAATAACATTTAATAGTTAAATTATTATCAATTAAAACTGAAATATTTATTGAACATTTACCTTCTTTCTTTTTCAATACAATGGTGTGTTACTGCTTTTTATAAAAGCACTTCAATGTAGGTCATTTTGTAAGTAGATTTGGAATTGTGATCCCTGGGATTTTACCACTCAGATTATCTCCATTATTTTGGTAGTAAATGTTGTCCAGTCTTGAAATTAAATATTACACACATAAGTATATTAATGTAATATTTAAAATGTATTTTCACTGTCTGGTTGCGACACAGAGTGTGGCATCCCTGGAGCAGGTATGGGCTAACGTATCTTACTCAAGGATGCTGTTACAGGTACCTGGTCCTCCTGTTGGGATGACCTCACCAACCACTCGGCCATCCAAACCTGCTTCACTAGTAGATGAGAAACAAGAGAATTTAAAGAATACTCACTGCTTACAAGGATTACAAATGTAAACAAACTGATTACAGTTTTAGCAGTTTGTGCTTGTTTAAAATACTCAGACAATAAATTTAAAAAAATGCCTGTACTCCAATCGATCTGTAACAGGCTAGTAAAGTTGGACCCAGATACAGACACAAGGAGGCAGATGGTGTGGGAGTACAATACTTTACTGGGGTGTAAAGCACACAATACAGGCAACCAAACTAGGCTAGGGTCAGGCAAGGCAGAGCCAGGCAAAGCAGGGGTCAGGGTAACCGGAATCAGAGGCAAACAAACCAGACAGGGATCAGGTGAAGCAGAGTCAGGCAGAACAGAGATCAGGTAACCGGTAGACCAAGACATGGACCGCGGGAAAGCTATGTAAGACATGAGACAATCTGGCAAACAAGAGTGGGGGACAGGCTGGTATATATACACTGCCAGGGGCTGATGAGAAATGGAGCGCAGCTGATGCGGGGAAAAGCGAGGTTGATGGATTGCAGATGTGGAACAGGTGAGTAGTTGCAGAACGGCATGACAAGGAAGACAGGACCTGAAACAAAACACAACACAGAACAGAGAGGAGACTAAGGGGACTGGGAAGTGGATGGAGAGAGAGAAAGGGAGAGAGAGGAAGAGGAACTTGAGGGTGCAGGTGGGTCAAGAGGGATGGCAGGAGAGATGACAGCCTTCCTCATGACACGATCACCATGTTAAGAAAGCCAGTTGTGGTGTAACAGTGTTTCAACATGGGGTCATACTCCAGTCAGTGACTGGGCCTTGCTATAAATCTTGCTATACACCATGATTGTGTTCCTTATGTTCTCTCATGCTCCATGCACCATCTACACCAGAGTGCAAGTTATGACAAGCTATATTTTTTGTATGGGAGTGAAAAGAGCATGAGTCAATGCAAGTTCAGATCACAGCACAAAGAAAGCAAATCAATGTTTTCCTTGCATCAAACCAGACCCTGAAAGAAATACTATTTTTGCTAGCAGCACTTGATGGATTTCTGTTCCCAGTGATAGTGAGTGAAATAAGGCAGCACTTGACTCCAGTGATGTTGACTAGATTCTTAAAACACAATAAATACAGTTACACATTTTTGTTGTCTGCTGATATACAGTCACATAGGTTAACATACAGATTATACTGTTAACATGTTAAGTTTTGAGACATCAGACAGAAAAGGTGCTTTAAAAAGAGATGAGGTTCCATATCTTCTCCTTCCATAAGGTCTGCAGCAGAGTATGTTTATGTATTTCACCATGTTGATTGTGTTGATTGTGTTGTTTCTTTTGTTCGTCAGGAAGGTTGTGCGAGGTCAGGGAAGGGGTCACGATGACAAAGCAGCAGCCAGCTGGGACAAGGTTGACCCACTGTCGGAACGATCACTAGGAAAAACACCCGGCCACCTGCTGTGAATAATAAGACTTTTCACTTTGGAAAGTTTCCTAAAGACTATTACTTGTACTGTAGTTGACATTATCTGATGAGCATTCCTCATTTTTTTCCAAATATATATATATATATATATATATATGGTTACATCCTCTAAAGTGTTACTAATTTGTAAGTGAACAGAGTAATACCTCAAAATTAATACTAGTTTAAAACTTCAGCAATATTCTGCTGTGAGTTTACCATCATGCCAGTAAAGATCATTACAGGTGAAAAGTGTTTGAACTGGTGGATATGTCATTGAAATGAGACACCTCAAATGTAGACAATGGAGTTACATCCATGGACTTAATCATTTTGCCCTTCTGCAGCTAATGTAGTGAAATGGATTTAGCCGCAACAGAGTGTTATGGTAAAATGAGGACTACTTACTGTAACATCGTCATCTGTGAGCTGACAACTGGACGATTTAAACACTGAATACACAACGTGTTTCTCAAGTTGTCATGTCAATCTCTAATAATAATAGAATCCATACTAAACAATTAATTCCATAGAGTATTATACCGTGTATTACTTATCTGAGCAGAAAACAAGTTTTCTCATCAGCCACAAAATTATGAAGGAATAAGAATCAATTTCTAAATAGTATGGTCCAATGTGATATTTACCTAGCCATCTGCTTCTTCCCTTCCCTTTTTTGTTATTCTGCTATTCAGGCCAAGGCTTAGTGTTAAAAGGCAGTGTGATGTGTCTCCAGCAGCTGAAAACCCTCCCCTGAAGTTCTCTCTATAATGCTCCCTCTGGCACAAACAGACCTCCACCTACGCCTTGCCTGATATTGACGTGCCTGACATTTTGGAATGTTTGACTGATGCTTTATCGCTGCCACAGAATTTGTCTGAAGGGATATTGTCTCGATATGCCTATCTTCCACCCTGTCTCTGTGATAGGAAACACTGCGGAAATTTGGACTGAGAGAGAATAAATGAAATTACATACTGGATGCAACTACAATGTTAAAATCAATACAGGCCTATTGGTTTATTGTCAGGGCGTTCAACTTCCATCTCCAAAGCACATGTGGGTATCCCTTTTATATGTATCTTGTATATCTCTTTTGAAATCTACGTTGTTAGGTTGGATATTGAAAAGGAACTTTATAATTTTGTATCCTTGTATGGTTCATTCAGCAGTAACATATAGAACACAACTTGTGCTGAGGGTGTATGGGCACACAGTTTTTGTTGACTGGTTTATACTTAGTAGGCAAGCAAACTGAATTCTTCAGAATCTACCAAAATAGTCGCCTAAGCTGTGAGAGTTGTTACAACTTAACCTTAACCAAGCCATGAAAAATACTGTCTGTGTGACAGTGAGTGTATAGCAGCAAAAGCAATATTGAGAACGGACTTTTTTGAGAAATAAGAAATCTTATGCAGCTACACAACAGAACATGCAAGGTATTTGCAATTTGTTAATGCCAGTACTGCAACCCCCTCTTTTTAAAATCAGCTTAATGGAGTTGCGATGGGCTTAAAAAACACTAGTATGAGTTGATCTTTTTATACTGTTCACTACATTAATTTCTATGTTTTTGTTACTTGTTAAATTTAAGTATATCCTCAGTCCTAAACATTCTTTCTTGAATAAGTCTGAATACAGCAAGACATAAACTATTACAGTCCGCGTGTAATGTACCAGTTCATTTTCATTTTCGCATTGACTACAAAAGTAATACTCTTGTTGTGCTCCAGGGGAGGATGCAGTTTCAAAATGCCCATGTGAAATGTTGGTAACAAATTCATTTTTGTGAAGCATGATGTGCTCTGGCATTTGGATGACTGACAATGTGCACTGAAGGGTGAAGTTGAGCTGAGGGAATTTACAGCATCATACAACAAGAAACTATTCAGAGGAGTGTGAAAATCACTTCCACTCCTTTGCACCTTTTGCACACACACATACGCACGCATGCACACACACACACTAGCAGCATTTCTATAGACAGAGGTTGGTAGCTATGGATGAAGTGCTTGGCGGTAGGGTAGGAAGAGATCTCTGTGGTGTGTGTGTGTATCTGTGTGTGTGCACGCGCGTGCACTGGGTTTCTGCATTGATACAGTAGATATATTTTATGTGATAGTGAATCATTCTGTCAGAGTAAATGAGAATCCTGATAAGGACGGTTACTGCATCATCATTCCCAGCAATCATTGCTCAGTGCCAGACAGTGTCATTTCTCTGTCTGCCTGTCAACTTTAACTTTTTTTTAAGCTGATCATTATTTCACTAACATTAATTACAGGATTTCTGAGAACTATCATAGTATAAATACCATTTGGTACTGGTTACGTATTTATACATGCTGAATTGAGCAGTAACTCCTGCAGAATACTTTAAATGAGATATTTCTGCATTTCATTTTCAATACATTTACAAAAATGCTAAAAACATGTTTACACTTTGTCATTATGTGGAATTGTGTGTAGATTGGTTACCTCTGATGAACCACAGGTACTGGGAAAGTGGAAATGATAATAAATGAAAGGGATGAAAGACAGTTGTCAAGTCTAGGACACATGGGATATGGCAGTAGCCAAAAACACATTTCTCCCTCTGTGCCAGCTCATACTGAAGCCTCCACATGACAGAAGTGATGCTGCCAACATCCATATTCGCTACATCGATGGTTGCCATGATACTCATACATTGACTCATTAATGGGAATACAACAAGACTAATATATTACTAATGTATTACCAATATTTTGAAAGGATGTAACATAAGGCAAATAGATACAGCCAGACACAGATCAGGAGAGAGTACAAAAGAGGAGACAGAATTACACCCACAGATATAGACAGTAGATATTAAGACAGTGACTGTCTTAATGGCTTAGTACAGAGGGGGTTAAAGGGGTATTGTGGGAGCAGATAAGAAGGTAAAAAGTGATATGTTTGGGTGGTAGTCAAGGTTTATAGTCCAGCTCTCTGATCAATTTCGAACAGGACTTACAGTTTGTACTCATACTACCCCAAATTGACATTGAAAGGTTTTCAAACAAAGGCTTTGCATTCTCTTTACCATCTGGAGCAAGATCTAATGTTCTTTGCCAACAGGCTACGAATTTTTTTTCATCCTATTGGGCAGCTGCACCGGAAAAATTATCTGAATGCAAGCACCACCTTAGTGATCTGTGTGACACTCTAAGCTTGCCTATTCGAACAGTTTTGTTCTGGGTTATCTGCCAATCACTGAGATGAAATTGTTAATGTTCACGGTCAGGCAGACAGTAAAAGTTGACGTTGTTGATGTCAAATGCCAATGTTCTTTTGCTTGACATTTTCAATTAATAGTCTTGTTGTTTTTTCCCTGAACAAATCGAATAAATAATCTTTGACTAACTGCTCTTTCCACTACTACAGCACACAAGAGTTTAAAGAGCTAAAGCATCTGGCTTCTATTACCTTTACAGGCGTCTATCCACCGTGTTAATTCACTCAGCAACACATTGGCCTTGGAAACTCATCATGTATATGGAAACGGAGGAGACAATGAACACAAGAATGAAAAAACCTGTTTACTTTTCTGATAATATATCAGTGCATACCTGATAAATAGTCATACCAGTGCCATATATGGTTAATATGTTATGTCCTTAATATATGAAATTCAAAGTTATTGCTACTTTTTCTTTGTAATGAATTTGGATGCGGAGGTAAGTAAATGGTTACCGTTATAAGACACTCGGGGCAGACCTCTTTCAGGTGGTGTGACGTAGAGACAAAGACGGAGGATATTCCGTGGTGCTGCTGTGGATATTTTGCTAAAAGTTTGTTTCAAAAATGTTCATAGGCTGAGAACAACAGAGGTTTTGTCAGAGTTTCAAAAGGAGATATTTAGTCTAGTTGTTCCATGGAAGCAATGGGGGTTTCAGAAGTCAGAGTTATGTTATGTGTTGAATAGACAAAGCACCAAAACTTGGGACTGAATGGTCGTTTGTGGAACGTGAAGACAGGCTTGCTTGGTGTTGCCTCATCGTGGACAGGGATCCCAGGGTTTGTTGTAATAGACTCACCTGTGTTGTGTCATGTGAGCTGCATTCTGCAAAAAGCAAAATGACACACACACTAGAACAAACCACACAGTTGCCTGCCATCCAGACGACATCTTCCCTGCAACTCATCTAATCTCTACAGACTAGTATTTGAGGGATGAAGATAACATTGTGTTTATTTTCATTTATTGTAGTGATGGCTCAAGGAGGCTGTGTAAATCACAGTTACATTTCAAAGTGTATACGTTCCACTATTGCAGTGCCGTTGAGAGCGATGTGTATGCAGGTTTTCATTCCAACCACCCACTATAGCAGCTGATTTAACCGTATAGTTCCCCCTCTCTAGGTCCTAATCGGTGAAATCATCCATTGTAGTGTTTGGTCGGAATGGAAACCTGCGTACAAATGGCTCTTGATGGCACATGGTTGGGGACCACTGCACTATTACATGGTATTTCTTTTTGTTTGAAGTGTTGAGTGTTGTTTAATGTGAATTGTGAGTGTGTAAATTGATGTGCTGCTGTAAATTCTGAGAGGAAATTAATGATTTTTTTTGGTTAGCTACTGAGGCATACCTAAGTTTCCTTTGAGCAGTAATCATTATTTACATGTGATAATTTGTTGAGAATAGCTGGGAATTCATAATCGTGTTGAGCCTAAGAAAAAAAAAGAAACAAATTCATTTATTTAAGAAAATACACATTCAGAATTATTCATTTTAACTAACTTTTGAATTAATTGGTTTTGAAGTAGGGGAATCTCACCTATTCTATGGTTGATCCTAGCCAAGCATACATTTTATACTTCAGGTTGCCACTGTGATAGGAATGTAACCTGAAGCTCACCTCACTACACTCTATAGTGTTCACACTGACCAGTCTATTACACTACACTACTCACTACAATATGCACCAAAGTGTGCAAAACTTTGCTTCACCTCTCACTCACTTCTATTGAAAACCATTAAGGGTGAATAAAAAAACATCATTTCAGGAAACGCCCCACAGGAAACGCCCCACAGGAAACATCAACGCCTGTTCACGTTCAAGTTTGCGATGAGTTCAAATCTGACCTGGCAGCTAGTTAGCTATTAGCTACTAGCTATGATAATGCTCGCTAGCCATTGCCAGTGTCACAGAACATTTAATTTAAAAGGTGGTATTGTGACTGACATCTCAACCAACATTCCCCTGACCCAAGAAATCATACACAGAAAAAGTTCAACATTTCTATTTCTGCTTCAAGTATGATGCTACGCCAACTCAGCCGCAAAGTAGATAACAAATAACCACTCTATCATACGTGAAAAATAAGCCTACCTGCACAATAAGAGATTGAAATTTAATTCTAAATGCATGCAAAACAGTGGTGGTGCCCCAAGCAGTGGATGTCTATACTGACAAAACACTGCAGACATTTCAGTCTAACATCCGTAGGGTGAATGTAGGCCTGGACTTCTTTGTGAAAATGAAAAACATTCATTATTAAAGAAGTTTATATGCCAGCTTCCTAGTGTGTGGTTATTCTAAATGTGTTTGGGGTCCAACATTTGCCTATTTATTCTGAAATATACCAGGACAAACAAATATATGTTCTGAACAGGGTCTCTGGTGACTGCACTGCTCATACGATTCTTTGGATGGTTCTGTACTAAGAGCATTTAAAAGGTTGGGGTAAGAGATTCCATTAGGATGATAGTATACGCTTAGTGTAAGACCCTATGGATCCTCTGAGATTTTCTTGAGCTCATTACATTTATTTATGCAATCTCTATACACAGTGTAATTGAGTTTCAGCAGAGTTCCTATTTCACTGAGGAACAAAGGAACCTCCAGTGCTCTATCACTCACCAGGGCCCCATCAGACACACTAAAACATCCTGTTCTCACCAGGTTAGCAACAGATTGTATCTACTGATGTTCTTGTGCAACCTGGAAGAAAATTGATAGAGGGTGGGTCACACAGACAGCAGCATAAACTGGGTCTCATTCAATAGAGTAGGCAAGGCAAAAACAATATTATATTGGCAAGCTACCTATTGATAGTGGGCAGACAAGCAAATAAAATAATAGTAGTTAGGTAAAGGGATGAAGAGATGTGCCATTGTACAACTTATTTTATTCTGTTGTCAGTGATAGAACATGCTCCTTTTTGTGATTTATGGACACCAGAGATCCATATTTCAGTGTATATTTCTTTACCACACACTAAGGTAGCAGATGACTGTGAACAGTGCATCAGAAGCAGGAATGGTAAACAAGCTTCATATGAAGTTGAAATCCTGGGGGACTACTTTGCAAGCACCTGCTCCCATTTCAACAGCAGCAAAACCAGAACAAGAGATGTAGAGCAAGGGGGAGGAGGATGAGGATTTGGAGGAATGCTCTCCAGGAGTAGAGTGCTCTGTCACTCCACGATGACAGTCAGGGGGATGTCTGATCTAAATAAAACCTGATAGTAAAGTCACTGGAAGCTTGTGCATACAGTGTTGTGAATATTATGAATGTGCTCTGCTTGCTTGCAACGAGGTGCCAGTGGGCTGACTGTTGCCACGGTTATGATTCATTCATTTTGAACACAAATGAACACAGCTGGATTTTAATTAAGAAGCAAGTCACTTCACTGGGAATACATTGTTGAACACAACCCACTGACTGTAGGGGAGAGAGAGAGAAAGTTGCCTTTCCAAACAATAATGAATTGTGAGTTTATCAGTTAAAATGATCAGTTATTGAAATAACAGAAAGAAGAGTCTCCTAACCATTTGGCCCATAGATGGAACAAAATGAAACTAGCAAATGAAAAACACATACCACAATGAACTGTGATGGCAGAATTGTGTTTTTAATGCCCATTCCAGCGACTGAAACAAACAAATCAAACAAGCCACTGAGAAATTAACCTACATGTCTCAGTTTTCCCATGCTTCTCTAAATTGAGCTCTGGAGGTTTTTGTCATTTCTATTATTTCTATTATTTGTGCTTATTGTGCCATCAATTGTGAAGATTTGTGTTGTTGCTTTTACTCTTTGTCATACTGCATGTGGACTTATTATGTACAAATATTCCCTTCAAAAGATAAAAGATATTTCAATTGTTATCATACGTATGTCATTGGGTTCTGCCATGAAATTTGCAAGACCGTAATCACAACAGTGTTGCAAGTACTTTGACATCACTGGACTGACAGCAGCTCTTGTTCTACTGAGAATACTGAAGCAACTACAAATAACATAATGCTAAGATTTCAGCCTGAGCGATCATATGCACAGAGACCGAAATATCTCTCTCTCTCTCTATATATATATATATATAATTGCCAGTTGACTTTCAAAAGTTGGCTAACTTTCAACTCAATGGTGGCACTGGCCCAACATAACGATAAAAACATTCAATGTAGATTGGGGCTAATAAACGATAGCAGTCAGTCCAAAGAAAAAGAGCTACATGTGCATCGCTTCTCATCTTGAATAGTCATATGGAATTTAAATCATGAGAAAGCTTTATACTTTTCTAAATTCCTTCCATTTAGAGTTTTCATGATGCGACTCAGACTTGTAAATAATCCGGGAGTGGTCTTGCCTCTGCTGTCAATATAATAAATCCAGTGACGGGACACGCTGGAATAAAACTTCAAGATGCTGTTTTATGTGCATTCAAAACTGTATTGGTCTGACAATGCAAGTTTTAGTCATGATGACGACTGGGGGCATGAAATCAGGTAATTAAGCAACAACAACATTCCTCTCTGTGCTTAAAGACAAGAGGCTCCAGCTAGTCGTGACTATTTATCACAGCCTGGTGATGAAGGCTCAGAAGGCAGATGAGGACTTTTCTGTTCACTCAGTGGCCTTTTAAATGTTCTTTTTTCCAGCAAGATTTCATCTGTGGCAGCTGAAATCAGATTTTCTGTTAGCATGAAAAACAAAGTGATTCTCGCCAAGCAGAGGGGTTTAATAGTTGCTCATTATTGGGCTTGACAGCACTCCTGGGGCTGGAGTTTAAAAGTTGACGCGTGCATTACAGTAATTCTGCTTTTGATCTCTTCATGTGGTCTTCAAAACATGAGATAAATTACACTACCCCACCACTGCACCACGCTTCATGTGCCGAAGTGCTTGTGGAACGGTGGATTACAAACTAAAGATGTAGGCATGGTGTGGTGATGGTTTTGGGTGTGTGTGTGTGTGTGTGTGTGTGTGTGTGTGTGTGTGTGTGTGTGTGTGTATGTTTGTGTGTGTATCCTCCGGAAGGATAGGGGTTTGTGTTTTGCTCTGTGGTGCCAGGCAGACAGAGCTTTGATGTGGCCATGACTGGCAAAGCTCAATCCCTATGTGAGCCAAGCAGACATAGTCGCCCCCATGGTCTCTGATCTCTACAAAGAAGCATCTCTACATCTCTCTCTCTCTCTTACTCTAATTCTCTCTTCATCCCTGCTGCTCCTCCCACCCCCATCCTGTGTTTGCCTCGTACCTTGACAT